>JAQQSY010002807.1:0-13414 GCA_028646535.1 Procyon lotor
ACATCCAAATGGCCAACAGACACATGATATATATGCAACGGAATACTATGCAGCCATCAAGAGAAACAAAAATCTGGCCATTTGCAACGACGTGGATGGAACTGAAGGGTATTATGCTAAGCGAAATAAGTCAGTCAGAGAAAGACAATTATCACATGATCTCCCAGATATGAAGAATTTGAGAGGCAAGGAGGGAGTTTGGGGGGGTCAGGGAGAGAAATGAAACAGGAAGGGATGGGGAGGGAGACAAACCATAAGAGACTCCTAGACTCACGAAACCAACTGAGGGTGGCTGGGAGGTGGGGGTGGGGTAGGGATAGGGTGGCTGGGTTGTGGACATTGGGGAGGGTATGTGCTGTTAAGTGCTGTGAAATGTGTAAGCCTGATGATTCACAGACATGTACCCCGGGGCAAATAATACATTATATGTTAATAAAAATTAATTTAAAAAAATAAATAAATTGGCAAAATATATAACTTTGTAAATTAGTTACATTATGGTTGTAATACATACATTGTAAATAAAAATTAATGTCTAAAGCACACAAGGATGTTATACTGTTATACTTTGGTGTAATTTAGATCCTGAAGGATTAATTTGCATAATAGACTATGACCACTTTACAAAATGACAATACCTACCCAAAGTACTTTATCATAAAAGCAGACACATTCACATGGGAGCTAATTTTCCATTTGGCTTCTTTCTGTAAGTCAATATCCAAGGAAGCCTAAAGTTTCTTAAGCCAAAGACATAATGAATGGCTTTGGGGAATGAGAGTCTATACCTAACCAATGTTCACCAACTACAAGACAGGAAAATCTTTATTGTTTATTTCAGTAGCCAAAGAGCATATTAAGGGCTTAATTGCAAGTAGTTTGTGTTAAACACTTTATGACAGGACTTGGACTAAAAAACAGACAAACTTGAGAATATGACCATGACATGCATTTAGCACATATGACACATAATATGTGCACACAGATATATACATATATAAAATACATATAAAATATATGTTATATATTATATATCTAATTTATATAATATATATGTATATACATATATAAAATTCATATATACACATGTAAATATATGTGTATATATGTATTAATTATATATATGTATTATATGTAATATATAATATATACATTATATATATATAATGTATAATTAATCAAAGATGTAATTGCACTTTATGAATACAGTGATTTTTTTTAAGTTTGGCTGAGTAGGGAGGTAATTATAAATATTATGTTGTAGTTTAAAGCAATTTTCTTTGTTTTTTTTTCAATGGTAGGGCAGGAGTACTGCTTATTGACCATTGTCTATTGTCTGATAGCACTTTTTTCTATTAGATGACGTTCTCCTCAGTTTTAATTTTTGCAAACAGAATAAACCTTGTTCTTCCAATATTTCTTTCAGGTATGATATTCAATTAAAGAATCTTTTCAGTTCTTTTGTGTATCCTCTACAACCCTTATTGACTTCTCAAACATATGTCAATAATGCTCTTACTGATTTTTCCCTGAGACAATGGCTAGACTATTTTTTTTTAAAGATTTTATTTATTTATTTGACACAGAGAGAGAGATCACAAGTAGGCAGAGAGGCAGGCAGAGAGAGAGGGGGAAGCAGGCTCCCCACTGAGCAGAGAGCCCGATGCAGGGCTCGATCCCAGAACCCTGAGATCATGACCTGAGCCGAAGGCAGAGGCTTTAACCCACTGAGCCACCCAGGTGCCCTTAGACTATCTTATTAAATTGTTTTGATACATGCAATCCCATGCTTGTTTTTTACACTGTAGACAGAGCTTCATTGCAGACTCAAAGCAAGCTTGTCACCCACTGTGTCTTATTTCCCTGTCTAACCTATACTTTGTTGAACATTTGCCTATCGAACTTGTAAAAAGCCTCTTTTCTCAGGTGTATTATATAGCAATTAACTTCTGTTCTTCAGTTTATAACGTAGCTTTAGTTTTACATTTACCTTCTGAAATGCTGAGCATGCTCCTTAAGGGCAGCATTCTTTGCAAAGTTACTCACCTGTAAGTGTTCATTCAGATCACTCCAGATTAAAGTGGAAGAGCACTGAGCACAGTGTATTATCATTTTGATAACCCTCCAATTTGACATTAATTTGCTCATAGATATTTTGTAGGGTAGGATCCTAAAATCAGTTATATACCTAACAAGTGATGGGCATCTCTATTTTAATAAAAGTATATTTTAATACTTTTATTACAATAGAGACACCCACATCATGTCCGGCTAAATCAAAATCTCTGCATTTGTGAAGATAATACCTCTGATTTCCCAAACATCTTTCCATGTAGTAAGAGCACTATTTGTTTTTCCTAAATGGCAAAAAAACTTGTTGATAGGAAAAGTACATAGCTTCAGTACAGGAGGGTTAATATTACTCATCTTTATTGCATGGCAAACCAGCTTTACCTGAGTAAAAAATGTTTACCCTTTTTGGCTTTCTCCTAAGAAAGGATGAACTGCTCATCTTATTCCACCTCTCCTGAGCCCGTGATGCTCACCAAGCCAAGTTCGGCTAGTAGGGTGGATTATTCTCCCTAGAAGACAGAAACTCAGGGGCACCTGGGTGGCACATCTGGTGAAGCATCCGACTCTTGGTTTCAGCTCAGGTTGTGAGCTCAGGCTCTTGAGATTGAGCCCTGTTTCAGGCTCCATGCTCAGTGTGGAGTCAGCTTAAGACTCTTTCTCCCTCTGCCCCTCCCCCCTATGCTCACAGGCACTCACTCTCAACTAAATAAATCTTAAAAAAAAAAAAAGATAAAAACTCAGACACCACCTTGCTCCTTGGCATTCCCTTTTTCCACGTGGGAGCATATCTAGTCAGACCTGCCTCCTCAAAGCAACTCTAGCTGGTCTTTTGTTACTTTTTCTTCTCCAACCCTACCTTCAACATTCAGTCTTCTACCTGCCAAAGAGGTCATCAGCACAGCCCTCTTTCCCTCTCTGTGTCTCCAAGCAAACCTAAGATTGCTGGTTCTAAGATCTATATGAAATGGGGAAATGAGTGGCTTCCCACTTAGGCTCAAGTCAGAATCATGAGCTCCAGGATACTTTACCAAAGAGGCCTTACCTTGAGGCACTGGATGGTGATTTAGGTAATAAAGTGGCATTGTGATTTCTACTTATTTATTTTTCCATGGGTGTATAGTAGCCTAAGGGCTGTCCACAGGAAAGAAAAGGTCAAGGCAGAATACAAACACTTTGGCATTCCTAATTGTGAAATCATAAAAGAAACTAACCTCACCTTAATGTTTAACATTGTGACCCAGATTGCTTCCCAGTGACAATATCCACTCCATCTCTATTTGGGTGACAATGTTAAACATATTGTCACTGGGAAGCAATTTATCAGATAGGGAGATGGTATGAGAGGTTTTATCTGGTATAGTCCATTTGGCTCATTTTAACTAAAAAAAATTTATTTTGCAATTAAACAGGCTTTTCCAAGAGCTTAAAGTATCCAGTAGCTGCGTGAATAAGGATTTAGTTCTGATTAAGTACAAGAATTTATTTTCCCTTTGGAAAAAGTTTTTGTGGTGATGGTTGTTTTTCTAGGAAGAATGCTAGCATTTTGGGGGTCTTTTTCATCATGTTTATTTTCTATTCAGGGATAGAGAAGCAGGAAACTGGGCATACACAGTAGGGCTTCATCAGACATATGGCTGTGCAGAAGCCTGGTTTGGAGCCCCATAAAAAAAGCTGTGGACATATGAGGGGAAAAAGGGGCACTCCTATTCCTTTTCTCATTCTAGGACCATCTTTGCCCACTTTCTCCTTCTCTCTCTAGTTGATTTCAGTGTACACTTTCCAGTTTACCTCCCATCATCCTAAATAATCCTTTACTTCCTTTTTCTCCACTAGTTTTATTTTCAAGCTTTGGCCCTGGGCACCTTCTCACTCTACATTCTATTCTTTGAAAACCTCATGTACCTTCATTCAGGGTGAGTCCAGCTTTCACAGATATCTTTCCATTTGTTTGTGTCTTCTCCAATTTCTTTCATCAGAGTACTTTTTAATGTAGAGATCTTTTGCCTCCTTCATAAAATTTAGTCCTAAGTATTTTACTGCTTTTGAAGCTATTATACAGATGTTTTGATGTTGGTATATAGCAACGAAACTTATTTCTATATATAGATTTTGTAATTTTACTGAATTTATTGATTAGTCTAATAGTGGTTTTTGTTTTTTTTTTTTCTTTTCCTTTTTGGTGGAATCTTTAGGATTTTCTGTATGTAAAATCATATCATCTGCAAAGACAGTTTTACTTCTTCCTTCCAATTTGAATGACTCTTAAGATCTTTTTCTTGCCTGATTGCTCTGGCTAGGACTTCTAGCACTATGTGGAATAAGAGTGAGAAGAGTGGGCATCCTTGTCTTGTTCCTGATCTTAAAGGAAAGGTCTTAGCTTTCACCAGTGAGTATGATATTAGCTATGGATTTGTCATATATGGCCTTTATTCTGTTTAGGCATATTCTGTCTATACATAATTTGTTGAACCTTTTTCTCATGCAAGGATGTCTTATTTTGTCAAGTACGTTTTCTACATTGATTGAGATGATCACATGATTTTTGTCTTTCATTCTGTTAAGGTGTATCACTTTTATTGATTTGCATATGTTGAACCATCCTTGTATCCCAGGGTTATATCCCATTTGATTTTGGTGTATGATCCTTCCAATGTGCTATCGAATTCAGTTTGCTAATATTTTGAGAATTTTTGCCTTAATATTCATTTGGAATATTGGTCTGTAGTTCTCTTGTTTTTTTGGGAGCTATACTTCTCACTATGGGAGAAGAAAAATACATACATGGAAAGAAAAAAGTTGAGGAAGAACCCTGTGATGTTAGATTAAAATTTTTATATTGTATTATGTTATATTAATTATATTTAATTTGTTTCCATCACTGGGTCAGCTGAAAAAGCCTAAAAGCAAGGGCACTTCAGTAAAAATGAACATCTCCGGTGTCTAGATTTTGAATACCAGCTCCCACTAGCTACAGCTTATTTTAGGACTGGAACAGTCCTAAACAGAAAAACAGAAAATCTTGTGCTCAAAAGTAAGGAATTGCATAAAAAATGATGCAACACTTTCAAGGGAATTAAAGAGCCAGCTTAAAAGGGCTCCAATAGCCAATTAAAGGACAGTTTTAAAATAACTTTTATTTTTTTTTTAAAGATTTTATTTATTTATTTGACAGAGAGAGAGGTCACAAGTAGGCAGAGAGGCAGGCAGGGGGGGAAGCAGGCTTCCTGCTGAGCAGAGAGCCTGATGCGGGGCTCGATCCCAGGACCCTGAGATCAGGACCTGAGCTGAAGGCAGAGGCTTTAATCCACTGAGCCACCCAGGTGCCCCTTAAAATAACTTTTAAATTAAACTAACTTCTTGAGAGATTTATAGGAATGAAAACACCAGGGAAAAAAAAAAGTTTGCATAAAGCAACTAGGGGTCATTTGCACTATACACAACACAACTGGTCTTTTTAGAAACCGAAAGTTTAAGTATCACAGTAAAATGACTCTTTAACCCTAGAGAGAAGTGACCTCAGTTCAACTCTTAAACACTGTAACAATGAAGTAATTAAGGCCTGGTCATCAACTCAAAGATGACACCACACCCTTCCCTCTACTCGGCCTACGATGCAGTAACATCCAATTTATCACCGTTTCCTGGTGAGACTTTAATTTTTTAACCTTCGTTGCTGTGTTCCTGCTTCCTCCATTATGGAACCTTCTCCCTCCTTCTTCTTTATCACTCAAGGGTCACTCTGAGAGTAATAACCTCCTCCACTCTACCCACTCTATTTAAATTTATGTAAGGACTTCCTCCTGCATGTTTCTATACAACCATGTACATACCTCTGTTCTGTTTATACCTTGTGTGTTCTTTTCATGGAACTATCCTCCAGTAGCTTCAAATTGTGTGAGGATAGGGACTCTTATATAGAAATTAAATTATTATATCATAAAATCATGATATCATATTTCCTGCACACCTGAGCTTGTGGACTGAGATTCATACTAGTAAAAATTAATTTTAAAAAATGTTGTAATAAATGATAACTGGACACTTCTAGCAAGTCATAAAATTTATGTTGGCTATTGCTTTTTTTGAAGAAAAGAACTACCCATCATTTGGCACAGCACCAGAGATATGCCTAATATTTTTAAGACGATAATATATTATGCCAGCAGTGATAATTATTGCCATCTGTATGCCTTGGAAGTTGCTTGATTAAAGAGTTTTATTTCCTCACCTTCTTCTGAAAAACTCCTTTCCTTTTCAATTTTCTCACCTTTGTTACTTGTCTCAGATTCTTGACGTGTGAGTGCAAACATTCCTGGGTTCAGCCCACAAGAAAACTGTGGGCTGTAGAAGAAAATCTAATCACCACACGGACGATTTTGCTATTGTGATAGTCCATGCATTTAATATTTGCAGATGCCATTAGAGAATTTCCGTTCCAGTGGTCATCTTATGTCCTCTCTGTCAGATCTTAACAGCTCAGGTACTGTGTGTGGGATATGAGGACCCTGACTGACAGATTTCTGCCTTTGCACTTTGCAACCCCTTACTGGTCAGTGTTACTTTTTGATAGACCTGAATCTGCGTTTTATATTATACATAAGTTTTCCTATTACTTTATAATAATGGGTAGGTTGATACAATACTCAGATTTCTATAACATTATGAGATGTAGCAGTTTAAAATGTTCTTATAATTCTTAGATTAAAGGGCTATTTAGACTGATGAGTTTTTTCTAACACAGAGAGAGTGGGCTGTTACAAGAATTTATAAATCATTGTGGATTTTATGCAAAGAAATAACCATTTTTGTAAAGTTTTTAATGAGTATTGTCGACAATGAAAGTCATGTGTTTCCATGGCATTTTCTTCTAAAATGTTTATGAAGGAAAAAGCAGAAGAAAGAAGAAAGCTTTAGAGAATTATTCAAAGCAACCAGAGGGACTTAATTACAGGAAAATAAGTCACTCATTTATTTAAAAACTCTGGCAAGAGGTGATGATTACTGAGAAGACATATTCTGTTAAGCACAGAGCATTGGGTATACACTGAAGTTCAAACTGAACCTGAAACATGGGTTAGAACATTTATCCTCCTCTTGCTTCAAGCATCTCAGCTGCATAAGGGACAAAACATCATGAATAAACAATGATAGTTTTTTAAATGGATAGAAAATAAAACATTTCAAAGAATATCTTTTGCAGGCCCCTGGAGGTGAGGACTAAGTAATGAAATGATAGGTTGCAGGATAAATTCTAAGACATCTTTTTAAAACATAGAAAACCGTGATATCATTTACAAACTGATAAACATTTCTGTGGCTACAAAGAAAAAAATATGTAAGTTTACTTTCTGCCACAAGAATCATAAATAAATTGAATAGGTTATGTACAGTGGAATTTATTCGTTAGACTGATGTAAAAAGTCAGAAGCATCTCAATGTTAACATGATCAAAGCTATTCAATGTATTTTCCTCCTTGAAATTCTACTCAATTTTTTTATCGCTGTGAAAGATATAGTAAGCAGGTACAGGATCCCTTCCTTTGTGCTACCTTATACTCTTAACTTTAAAAAGAACCTGTCACAATATATGGCATTTAATTCTTTGCTTTTACAAGCTCGTCTTTTCCACTAACCCTGAATGCCATCAATGTAGGACACATTTTATTCAGTTTTGTATGACTGGCACCTAATATAGTTCTAGTATATAGCAGGTGTTCAATAAATAATTATGTGCAGTTGACATAACTTGAATAGTTAATTCTTACTCTTCCAATTCATATCCTATAGCTCTATGATGATTCTTATATGCCCTTTGACACTTCTTGCATATTTAGAGCCAACTCACTCCTTTCTTTTCACTCCTATGAAGAAATTAAATTCTTGTATGATGCTTTTGTCCATGAGTCACTGGTTTAAATATTCCCACCAGGAAAGAAGTTGCATAAATTAAAGAAACTGAAGAAATTGTTGTCCTACCCCAACCCTGCCACTGCCCCACTGCTCAGCATTGCTAGAATATCTGAAGTGTACAACAGGAATTTTAACAGAACTGTCTGAACCAAAATTTAAGAATCAGAAAGAAAACATAGCAAATATCATGGGTAATTTCATGTGGAAGCCACAATCCGTCTGTGCCCCTCAAATTTCAATCTACACAAATCCTTCACTCTATCCGTGTGGCTGAGAGGTGGGCAGGTAAGAAGAATCGAGTCATCTTCCCCAGAGCTCAAGTTATGGGACTTTGCTCAGACATTTTCAGAGATGGGGAGGTCCTCATGTTTGTGATATAGTTCTACTTGCTCTTTGGTTTTAGCCACTTTGTTCCTCTTTCCTAGAATCTTTTTGGACACCTTCTCTGTCTTTGACTTTCCTCATGGCCAGGGCCTCTGCCTGTCATCTTGGGTCTTCCCCTCCTGATATGTCCTGGAACAGCTGTTCCCAACCCTCTTTCCTCACAATTCTGCCTTGTGTATGTGGAGTCAGCCTTCTGGCCCCCACATCTCTGACTCTGACTCAACTCTGTGTATGTGTCAGACTCTCAGAGATCTGCCAGTGTCCGTCTTCTACTTTCTCTGGACTTGAACAGTTACCTTCTCCAGCCACTTGTGCAGAACCTGGAAGACTGTCTTCTCTGCCCACCCCCCCCCCCCCCCAGGCTTGCCTGGTCAGCTCCATCCCCGCCATCCAACACAGGCTGCCAGGTCCATGATTACAACCTTATTCCTGCTACATAATGCTTTCCTTGGACCCTTTTTGGCAATACCTTCAACAAGCCAAATGCAGTGGAGGGAAACCCGGACTTTTTGCTCAACAGTCCCAATTCTGAAATTACATATCTGCTCAATAGCATGTGTAAATGCCTCCCTTTTCTTCAAAACCCACCTTTACTCTCTTCCTATAAGTTACCCTAATTCATTAGAAGCAGTAGTGCAGCCTAAGTAAATCCCAAGGTCAGGTAAGGAGGATACAATTTGGAAGAAGACAGGGGTTTGCCAGAGGCTGAAAGGGAAAGCAAATAAGGAAGGAGATGGAGAGAGAGCAGAGCAGGGACAGCCAGCTGGCCGCCAACAGTCTGTCTGAAAGGATGCTCTGGCTTGCCCTCATTCTAAAGAGACAGGAGGTGATGGTCAGTTTCCTTGTCGGCTTCTCCCACTTGGACCTTGTAGCTGTGTTCTGAGAAGAGTGGGAGACGTGACTGACTGTGCTCCAGAAGCTCCCAGACCACTGTAGTTAGTCTCTGGCCAGCTGCCAAGGCCAGGGTGCAGCTGCCTCCATTATGGCCACTGACGAAGGGACGGCCCGCCTGTGAAGACTGCTCGCTGCTGGAGGGGCCGCAGCGCCCCCAGAGATGGTGGCTGGCAAGGACCAGATCCCAGCCATGGCGGGTTTCCAAGCTCCATTTCTGGGGAAACAGCCTGATTTTGGCCACTGTGCCTGTTTCACATTTGCCTCCTGATTTATCATCCCCATCCCCATTCCCTGCAAAGGTCTGTGCAGACAGCGTGCCAGACCCTGCAGATCCCCAGGGGGTGGGTTTTCCAAGGTAGAGGTCTAGGCTGCACTCCCACCGTCCTTCTGTCTCATTTTGATCATCAGGAGAATAGAAAATCAGGAGAAGAGGGAAAAAGGTAAGCCTGTTGGCTATTTAATTTAATGGCCTGAGTATTCATTTTTTTAAGTTTAAGCTTTGCTTCCTAATTATAAGGGTAATAACCGCTGATGGCAGAAAAAAATTTAAAAATACTGAAAACAATAAAGAAAAAAGCCCCTCAAATGTGGTTTCACCCCTCTGTAAAATATGAGATATAGATATTTAAGATTTATTTATTTATTTAAGTAAGAGGGAGCATGCATGCAAGCATGAGCATGAGAAGGGGGAGGTGCAAACGGGGGGGGCATGCAGACTCCCTGCTGGGTGTAGAGCTCAATTCCAGGACCCTGAGATCATTACCTGAGCCAAAGACAGATGCTTAACTGACTAAGCCACCCGGGTACCCCTAAAATGTAAGATATATTTATATGACATAGAGCTAAATACATAACACAATTATCATACATATTACTTAATATATAAAGTAGACAATTTGCCACATAATACAAACTACATTACAGTGTAATATGTAGCATTCAACACAGACAATACAGGTAATATTACCTTAATCCTAAGATCTATATTTAACCTCAATTTAATATTTTCTTATATTGAAATAACTGATGATCAATATGTAGGATAAATTGATGACATACCTTAGATAAGAGGAAACATGAGCTTTACAGTTCTGTTAGAGTTTTTATTAAAATATTCCATCATGAATCAACACTTTAGTATCCTTAACTATCTCCCATGCCAATACATATTCTTCTATCTCATGAATTTTTATAGTTGCATTATAATACATTATATGGATTTGCTCTGGTTTATTTAACCTATCTCTGCTTAAGAGCATTTTCACTTTTATCAGACCATATGGCTGTAGGCCTTTGGAGAGATGCAAGAGACAGAGGCAATCTGCTTACTTCCAGAGCCTAGAGAATTTGAACTGGCCCCTCAGAGGACATTACCTTAAAAAAATGCATTTGTGCAAGGGTAGTTTCCATATTACCAGATACATGCAGATGGGCCACCAACCCAGCTCTACCCGTTTTATCTTTTAGGACGTTTTTTTAGGGAAAAGAGTCAGCTTTGTTGGACCACTTCATCCCCATGGCAGGGCCCCTGTCAATGGAAGCTTTGGAGGATGCTGTACTGGTTTACTAAGAGAATATCCTCTTTGGCACTGAAAAACTTCTATTTGTCATTTTCACTACAGCAGGCTTGGGGTGGCTGAGGGTCCCGACAGACTCAAACACCTGAGACTATTACAGACTAGCCTAAATAACTAAGAGGGAATAAGAAGGAGGAGACAGAAAAGAAGTAAAAAGAAGACAAGTGGCAGGGTTATCTAAATAAGTTCTTAAAATTAGAATAAAGTAACTTTTCAGTGTTATGTTTTGTTTATTGGGGGAAGAGAGAAACTTTTATAACATCAGTTGTTAAGAGTTAGTTCATCATTGTCCAACATTTATTAAATATCTGCCAAGGGCATGATGATACCTAATCCCTTTCCAAATTGTGACCAATGGGCAAGGGAAGAAGGTAAAGGAGTGGGGTGGGGGGAAGGGAGTTATGTCTACATATTTTATATTTGAAAAATCACCTCTGAACATATCCCTCCAACTCCAGCATCAATTTGCTAGATTATTAGCTTTCTCGAAGTATGAAAGAGTAAAAGGTACTTGACCTTCCTTATCCTCAACTAGACTATTAGTATCTTCACAAAACTGGTCAATAAGAACTATATCTGATAATTAGCTTTTATACCCTTTTATATGTATATTTTTATCTGGATTGATACTGGCAGCAGACTAAATAAAATCTACCGTAGATATTTGAAAGTAGTCAATCTCAAAAGCATGGGGTAGTGTGATTTAGCAATTGACAACTAGAGCATAAGCAATAGTCTGTTTCCAAGGTACAGTTTTAACAACAACCTAGAGCTAATGCTTTTCAACATGAGATTATAGGTTGTGTAGCAAGATAAGCAGAGAACTCCCATCAGTTTCAATAATATTCGCTGTCCTCTGCCCAAAGCCTTTTCTGCCAAGTTTAGCTAGAAATTTTATTTGCTTATGATTACATTAAATCAGCATTAATCACAGTCTAATTCATTTGGATCATTGTTAATTATGGTTACCAAAATTCTTGAAATACCTTTATAATATTAAAATTGAGAAACTAATCATATGGTCAATAAGTAGCAGTTATCAGTATTGAAATAAGCTCAAAATTATAACTCTATTAGGAATGATTTATGACTAACTGTATTATAAAATAATAATATTTCAAATTAGAATGTGTTGGCATTTATGCTTATCAGGGAATCTAAAAGTGTCTTTCTTTCTATATTTTAGTGTTGAGAGTTAACATTAAGGAGCAAAGTAGAGGTGGACATTAAGACAATTATAGTGAGCTCTGTTGCTTTGCAATAAAATATTTTTACTGTAATGGAGTGTATAGTATTCTGACCTAAAATTTTTTCCAGAACAAATATCCCTATGTAATTTTTAAATATATTATTCAATCAGCTCAGCTAGGTTAATAAATCATCCTCCAATATCCTGAAACCTATTATCTTATTCGATATTTGTTTTGATTCTTTCCCTTTCCCTTTCTTTTCCCCTAATGTCATAAATGGCTCTTCCCAATTTCTTAAGAACTGTGGGATTTGAATGCTGAGAGGGATTGAAATATTATTCTAGTCCAACTCCTCAATAAAGAAATGAGGAAATTGAGGCCAGAGAAGCAAAAAGCCTCTGCTAGAGCCACATCACTAACTAGTGATGAAATATGGGCTAGAATTAATATTCTTTCATCTCCTGGCTCAGTCCTCTTTTCATATTCAATTTTGTGTAGGCTTTAAAAAAATAAATATGCTCTTCACTCTGGAGTGGTGCTTATGTCAAAATTACCATGTCTGTGAATATTTACTTATTAAATGTTGGTGCAAAATAAAATTTACTTTGTCCTTTTTTATTATCTCTTTAATTTCTGGGTCACTAAGTTGTATATTCTTACATTTGTAACATAGTCATGCATATATGACTGAGTTTAGGCAGTAACTCCTTAGAGAATGAAGAAGGCTCTGTATATTTAAAATGAGGACCACAAGGATACTCAGTGTCCAGATATCCCAGCGAGAGACTATTAAGGACAAGGTATGGGCTCTTGATGCCAGGGCAAAGGGGAGAGAGGAACCTCATACCTCACTGAGAAGACACTGAATCGGTTTAGGAAAATCAAAATTGTAACCTAGAATTGATTGAATCTGGCTATAGATTAAAATAGGACTGAAGACACAAACTTGATTATAAAAAAATTAAAGTTACAGATCTTATACTCTTTTTAAATTTTTATTTTATTTATTTTTTTAGAGAGAGAGCACATGCAAGTAGCAGTGGAGGGGCAGAGGGAGAGAGAGAATCTCAAGCAGGTTTCATGCCCAAGGTGGAGCCCAACACCAGGCTTGATCTGAGATCATGGCCTGAGCTGAAATCAGAGTCAGACGCTTAACTGACTGAGCCACCCAGATTAAGGTGTTTTTTTTCTTTAATGCCTATTATACTTATATTGTTCTACATTGATCTTCTGATATGTTTGATTCTATTACCAGACCATAAAGTCCTACGTATTAATATCCATAATTGAGTCATCTTTGTTCTCTCCAACCCTTGGTACACTGGACATGATGAAGGATTATTTCCCTATTAGACTGATTGTAAAAGTGGCCACAGTGACTCCCCA
>JAQQSY010002808.1:0-13414 GCA_028646535.1 Procyon lotor
CCCAACCATTTCCAAAAACTTATTCATAGTTAAGATTCCTCACTGTTACTCTATATAACCCCTTGCCTTCTTACCTTCTCACCCCATCCACGACATGAGTGGGATTCCTGTGCTTGATATAGTCTAGTCATGTGTTGGAAATTCTCAACCAAGTTACAGCCCAAGTTCTGCCTCTTGTCAAAGCACTCAGACCAACTAGGCCACATGGATGACTCTCTTGTTCAAACTTCAGGACACAGACGGTGCTTTGGGACTACTCCCCTAATACCTCACAGTATTTTTGTGCTTAAGCCTTTATTTTTTCTATCTGAGCTGTATGTACCTCGAAAGGAGGAAAAATGGCTTATGTCTTTTAAGATGTCCCCTGCCTAACAAGATTACCCTGCAAACTCAACAGTTACATAATGAAGATGACACAGCCCATGAAATTAGTCATTGTTACATACCATAGATCAGTGATCCTAAAACTGTCATTGTCCATGAGAATGACTTAGGATGTTAGCTATAAATGTATATTCCAAGGCCCAAACCTAGAGATTTGGTTGGTCTCGGGCAAGGCGAAAAAAATTAAAGACCTCTAGGGAATTCTAATGTAGTTAACACACACATGGTATGTCGAAAAACATCATCACTGATTAATTTGAAACAGTAAATACAAATAAAACAAGTACAAAAGTATACAGAATTATAAATAGTGGAAAAAGAAAATCTGGCATGTTGCAAGCTAGTTGACATTATTAGGAAGTTTTTGTGATAGTAACCATAAACCATATGTTCTTTTACTATTTTAATTTAAAAGAGTTATTCTCATTAAAGCAATTAGTGTTAAGATTAAAATAATCTTTTTTTGCATTTAAAGTAGGGTTATTTAAAGTTATTTATGTAAAACAGAAAATAAGTTATATTTGCTCGTTCAATAATGATCTAGATTATACCCTTAATTGATACAAGATTATAAATCCTTAAGCTTTCTTTTGTTGACTTTGATCTTTAACACAGGCATGCGCAATGTAAGACATGCTCTCCTTGAATTCATTGCTCTAAAATATATAAGGATCTAGGTATTTATACTCCCTGCTAACTCAGTTTTTGGAATAAAAGCATACTACATGTAATTCTCTCTTTTTTTATGATAAACAATTTTTTCCTTTTAAAATCAAAACTCAACTCCAACCAATCAGAGTGAACGCTACACAATCTCATGTTGGCAAATTTAGTAATTGTGTTTAGCAATCTAGTGCTCTTTCTAGGTTTTGCAGGTTTTTTAGTTAGATGATAATGTTAAATAGTTCCTCTTTTTCCCATCATGCCTACTTAATTTTAATTCTATAATAGGCAGTACTTTGCTTGCCTTACTTTTCTCATGTTGGCTTGCTTGCACTAATATCCTTCAGGGAAACATTTTGGGATCTTTTAGTAAGTTATATAACCATAAATAATTAGAAAGAGGAACCTAATAAATATAAATATAAGTCAAGGAACAAGGAAATCTTGTTTGTATTTGTGATTATACCTCCCATTTTTTTGTATGGCTTTGGCAGGGGGGTGTGGTGGGGTGATGTCTAAACTTGGTTTACAGTTTGTGAGCTGTTTTGTATTTTTTTAAACATTATAAAAATACTTCCTAAGTGAAAATTACCAAAACTGCATTTGTCGAAGATTTTGTATATTTAGTGTCTTTTATTTACTTTCTGAAATCTCTTCCTGTGGTTTCTGTAGTGCACAGGAAATTAACAATCAGTTCCTTTCCAAGCTTTACCTCCCCATGAGTCACTTGTTTAGGCCACTAGGGAGAGACATGGAGTCTTTGGACCATGTCTCTTGGGAATTTCATGGCAAGGACATAGCAATTTCATAAAAGGCATTCATGACACTTGTCCTGCCAGGCCTCCACCTAACCAATGAGGAACACTTTGGTGCAGAAATAATATACTTTCTTAGGGGCTGCGGAACTCAGAGACCCAAGGTGATGTTTCATCAAGTGAGAAAGAGTCCCTATCACGTATAGAATACCAACTCATGTTCACCATACAGTATATAAAAGACGATTAAATATGAAAAGCAAATAAAAATACATGAAGATATTTACAGCAAAAGAAAGATTTGATTACATCACCAAATAAGATGATTTTGAAAATGAAAAATAACTTTAACCTTCAAACACACACCCATGTGAAACACACACGCATGTGCACCCATGGGCACATTCATTCAAAGCTGACCCAGCAGTGAGTGACTCCCACACAGGCTTTTGGCTTATCAGGAAAGCCTTCTCATTTTACTTCCTTCTTTACACTTTCCTCCTGCAAACTCAAGTAAGTTACCACAGGTAATAACCTGCTCTCAAAGAGGTTACCTGATCTCTTTCACCAGCCAACTCTCTGGGTGTTGCCTTACTAAGTCATACTTTTAATAATTTGACTTTGCAGAGACAGAAAGTGAATAGATATCATGAAATCCAAGGCATTCAAATTACATGAAGTGTTAGTGGGTCTAATGCTATGTTTTTGTGGCATTTAAGCACATTCTCATGATAATAGTTCTACCAACATTTAGTATTTGTGCTGAAAATTATTTTACAAATCACACAATACACTCTGTTCTGCAATTTAACACTTTTTTTTCCCTCACAAGGTCTTCTTTCCCGTGACCCCTATATAATTACAAATTCTGATTTTCTAAAAAATAATTTGTCCCCCAAATTTAAAGTTTAAAGGTAGTTTGGCTTTTAAAATATTAGTCTTCTTCATCGTAAAATGTATTTTAAAATAAAACTGTGAAGGCAATTCAATTTCTACACATTCAACGTATGTAAATCAAGTCACTTCCCAGTTGGCAGTCACACACCACTGGCCAAGGGCTGAAATAAAGCATTGCATTCTGGACCCAGTCAGGGGTACTGCAAGTCTTTGAAAGGAGGCCTCCCATAGTATGTCGAATATAAAACTTCTTCAGGAGTTCCCAAACTCTACGAAGCATATCATCCATCCTTATGTCAGATCTGAACGTTTTAGGCACACATTTTGGAAGAGCAAGTCAGAAGCAGGCACAAATACAGTCACCCCTGTTTGAAAATCAGAATAGTACCTTGGCAACATTTTCTGGCAAAGGGCTAAACCATCTGTTACTTAATAAACCAAACCAAACCAAACCATCACCTTCCTTATCAGTATTTTAGCAGATTTCAGAAACGCAGAGTTTATGAAGTTGGAAAGTCATGCCTGACGGCGATCTACACGAGATCCTGCTGCAGCCCAACTCTGGCCAACTTCTCCAAGTGAATCTGAAGTCTTAAGCCCTCAAGCCGGTGACTACATTGCTTTTACACTTTCCCTGAGATCGCCTAGTGCTCCGAATAAGAGCAACGCTCCGGGAAAACAAACCTCGGTTGACTGGTCGTCCCAGCCCCTGAAGCTGTGCGGACTCCCAGTGATCTGATCGGGGAAAGAGCACCCCCGCCCGGGACGACCCCGGGCTCTGCGGAGCCGCGCGCCCCGGGAGGGTTCAAGCCCGCCGGGCGCACCCGCGGGGACGGCTCCCCAGCAGGTTGTGATGTGTATCACTAGCCGCCTCCGCGGCTGGTTCTGTCCGGCTTTCTCCCGACTCGCCTTCCTACTTACTAACAACTCGACTGCAACCAACAAGGAGAAGCAAACTTTTCTCCCAGGAAGCGTGCGGTCAGCCCGGTTAACTTTGGATGCAACGTCCAGAAGGTGAAACAGCACGACACACTTGGCGCGGCTCCCGGGCCCCCGGGATCCCCAACCCCGCCGCGACCCCGCGGTCGCGCCCAGCCCGGCCCCGGAGCGCGCGGCCCCGCACCTACCTGGGCCTCGTCCGCGTCCAGCTCCGCGTCGGAGAAGCCCAGTCCCGATTCGAAGGCGGCGGCGGCGGCGGGCGCGTCGCGCGGACCCGGGAGCAGCGCAGCGGCGAGCAGGGAACACGCCAGAGACAAGAAGCCCAGCAAGTGCATGGTGGAAGGGCCGGGAGCGCGGCGGCCGGTCCGCGGTGGGGGCGGGGTGGGCGCGCGGCGCCCCCGCGACGCTGCGCTCCCTCCGCAGAGAGCCGCCCGCGACCCCCGAGGGCGGCCGGAGGCAGCGGCGGCGGTGCGCGGCTGCGCGCTCCCCAGGCTGCGCGTCGCGGTCCGGGCCAGGGCCGGGGAGGGGCGCGCGGTCAGGTAAAAGCCTCACAGGAAACCGGACGTCCGAGCTCCCCGCATTCGGGGCCGGCGAGGTGAGGCGAGGGCGAGGGCGAGGGGGGACGGCTCCTCGGTCCGCCTTTCTGTTTTCGCTTTCTGGCAAGAGGGGGGCAAAGCCGCCCCCCTCGGCGCCGCTCGGCCCCTCCGACTCCCCCGAGCCCGCGGCCCCCTCCTCCCTCCCCTCCCCTTCCCCGGTGCAGCGAGCGGCGGCCGGGAGGAGGGCGGCGGGGCGCCGCGCGGCCAGGCCCGGGAGCTCGGCGCGCGGGCGGCTCCGGAGCGCGGGGCGAGCGGCGGCGGCGGCGGGCGCAGGGGCAGGGCATGGCTGACGCGCCCTCTGCCTGCGCTTATGTGAGAGAAAGCGGCCGAGGGAGGGAGCGTGCCGAGCCCGGCCGCCCTCCCCTCTCACTTTCCCTCGGAAGCGCTCGTCGCGCTCCCTGCGGCCCGCGCCTCCGCCCCGGCGCCCCGCGTCCCCACCCCTCTTCCCTCCCCCTCCCGGGAGCGCGGCCCGAGGGGCCAGTTCGGCGGGCCGAGCGGAGCGCGGCCGAGCCGGCGTCCCGGGGAAGGCCGGCCGACCCTTTGTCCTGCCTCGGCAGCTCCCGGGCTCCTGCCCTGTGCCCGGCGCGCCTCGCCCTCTGCGCCCCGGCTCGAGGGTCGCCAGCTGTCCCGGAGTTTCAGAAGGTCCGACAGAAAAGTCATCACAGTGGGGGAGACCCCGCCGGGCCCCGGGCCCCTCTCTCCCGGCCTGTGGGTAACCTCGTGCGCAGCCGAGGACCCCGGGAGAGCTCAGAGTGCAAGAGGGCTGTTGGGATGAATGCTAACGATCCCCGTGCAATCCCAGACTTCTGGCGGGTGGGGATGAAGAGCCAGAATCGTCGCGGAGAGGAAAGGTACTCCGGTGTCACTTCATGCAGCAAAGTTGGGCTCCGGTGAGACACGGAGCGATCAAGAGACACGTGTGCTGTTCACAGCGTAGAAAGTGACATCTGCAGAAAAGTCAGTGCATTTCCCCACTGGAAAGTCACGTTGTGGCCCCCATGGCCCTGGCTGTCTCCCTCTTTGGGGCTGACTGGAAGGGTCGCTGGTGACCTAGCTGCAGGGTTTCAATGGTGTACAGAGCATGGGAAGCCCGCGCTACTTTTAAATACACTGATCGTAAAATCTTAGAGGGAGGAGAGACTTTGTTACCTGGTTCAACTCTCTTCAAGTTGTGAAATTCCCCCCACCCATTACATACTAAAAGCTCAAATATCTCCAGGGACTCGAGTCCTCTGTGCTTTTTGAAAATCAACATTGCCTAAATCAGCATTTCCTTCCACGTATCCATTGCTCTAGACTTCTGGACTTTACACAGTAAATCTGATCTAACTTCCACATGTGAGTTCTTCGAATATTTTGAAAACATCTGCCATACTCTCCCTATACTAGCTTTCCTTCCAGCTAAAAATCCTTTTTTAGGAAAATGACAGCTCTACGTTCCCTCATCAGCCTTAATCTAATTTTCCATGTTCTTCATATAGTATACTGCTCAGAACAAAGCTCAGCGCTGAAATCGCTCTACAAGCATGTAGAAAGGACATCTTCCTTGTCCAGCCGTTGTGTATTTGTTGGTACAGCCTCGAATGGAGTTTATTTTCTGGCAGCCAAATGAGTGTTGACTCACACTACGCTTAAAATCAACTAAATTCCTCAAGAATTTTTCATGTGTATTTCTGTTCAGTCCCACGTACATTACTCTGCATTTGTGAAGTGGGTTTACTGTGCCCAAGATTTGAGCTCTGTTATTTTCCTTTATGATGTTCCGTCCACTCAGTGAGTCAGCCCAAGATCGCAGGATGTTGAGATGTTTTGGGGATGCTGGCTCTCTGGGTCTGTTACGCTTCTTGCTGTTCTACTCATATTTCATCAGTTTGCCATCTTTGTCTTCAGATACTGATAAAGCTGTGAAAAGGGAAGAGCTAAGTACAGACTAGTCGGACTGAAGTAGAAGCCGGAGCTCCTTTTTAACCATCCCCTATTCTAGCTATCAGCTTTGCACTCAGAATGCCAAAAGGAGATTTCAGAAACACGTGCTTGAGTGTACCATCAGAGACTGTCCTTTAATTGGCCCCGGGGTAAGATGTGTGCTTTGGACGCTAATCGGCGACCGTATTGAGAATCTCAGGCACCTGCAACACTCCTAAGGCCTGGCATAGAATGAAGACTAAATCAACAGAATCGAAATGTATCAAAAAGTGTGTGTGCTTTGGACGCTAATAGGCAACCATATTGAGAATCTCAGGCACCTGCAACACTCCTAAGGCCTGGCATAGAATGAAGACTGTAAATCAACAGAATCGAAATGTATCAAAAAGTGTCGTGTTAACTGATTTATTTTATTTGAAATACAGCTGTAAGCACATACAGGCTTTTTTTTCTCTCAAAAATGTTATTGTTTTGCTGCCTATTATTTTAAGTAAAGGAAGTGCTGGCAAAAAGTATACTTGAGAGGAAAAAAAGACGGCAGTCTCAGAAAACCATCCTGCATTGGCTCTTCAGTCTCAGAAAACCATCCTGCAAAAAGGGACACTTTCTCTGCTCTACCTTTATCTGCCACTTTTGGCTGTTGGCCTTCTTTGAAGAACAGTTGTAAATTTGTCTTAATTTACTTAGGACATTTTTTTCTTTGAGACGTTATTCTGTTTTCTTTTTCTGTTGGAGAAAGTTGTATGAAATTTTTTCTCATAGTTTTTAATTTTATTAGACTTAGTTGTACTCTAGATGATGGTGGGTTTAGAGCTGCACTGAGGCTTTCTTGGTGACTTTGTACACGGTTCATTTTGGAACCAATTCTGTATGTGCTCTTTCTGTTGGATATTTCCAAGTTTGCGCTTACTGTAATATTTAAGTCTTGAGAATGAATTTTGTTTGTTTGTTTGATTTTATTTATTCATGAGAAAGAGACAGAGAGAGAGAGAGAGAGAGGTCCAGGCAGAGGGAGAAACAGTCTTCCCGCAGAGCAGGAAGCCTGATGTGGGACTTGATCCCAGGATTGTGAGATTGTGACCTGAGCCAAAGGCAGATGCTTAACTGAGACACCCAGGCGTCCTGTGAGAGTGAATTTTAAAGTGAAATGTTCATGATGTTTGTTTATTTATTTTTATTTTTTATTTTATTTTTTAAAGGTTTTATTTATTTATTTGACACACAGAGAGAGAGAGAGAGAGAGAGAGAGAGAGAGAGATCGCAAGCAGGCAGAGAGGCAGACAGAGAAAGTAGGCTCCCTGCTGAGCAGAGAGCCCGAAGTGGGGTTTGATCCCAGGACCTTGAGATCGTGACCTGACCAAAGACAGAGGCTTTAACCCACTGAGCCACCCAGGAGCCCCTTTATATTTATTTTTTAAAGAGTTTATTTATTTGAGAGAGAGAGAGTGAGCTAGAGAGAGAAGGAGCAGGGGGAGGGGCAGGGGGGGAGGGAGAAGCAGGCTTCCTACTAAGCCGGGAGCCTGATGCAGGGCATGGCTGAATCTCAGGACTCCTGGATCCTGACCTGAACTCAAGGCAGATGCTTAACTGTACTGAGCCATCCAGGCGCCCCTATGATGTTTTGTTTTGTTTTTTTAATCAAAGTTTTCATGTACTGGTATATGCCCATTTTTTGTAACATCTGATGTTTTTATTTGAAATTCTGCTTTTATAGGTACTAAAATCGGAGTCTTTGAGAATTGAGACCATCTGTGAACATGACTTGTAGAAAACCATAAACCCACGTATATCAAAGTGATTTAGTTATTCCTTCTAGGAAACTTTAGCCTAGGAAAGATGATTGCAAACTAGTAATTAAATCCACTGTTTGCTTCAGCAAATGCCCACAAATCAGTATATTCAAGACAATCAATAACCACACACTGGCAAATAGCCTTCTTATCAGTAACAGTTTACCCAACACCCTCACCTACATGAGTCAACCAGTCCTAAACTGTGACATCACGGCTTTGTTCAATCCTACTCAACTCTCCACTTTGTTTTTTGTTTATTTTTAAGATTTTATTTATTTATTTGACAGAGAGAGATCACAAGTAGGCAGAGAGGCAGGCAGAGAGAGGGGGGAAGCAGGCTCCCCACTGAGCAGAGAGCCCGATGCGGGTCTCCATCCCAGGACCCTGAGATCATGACCTGAGCTGCAGGCAGAGGCTTTAACCCACTGAGCCACCCAGGTGCCCCATCAACTCTCCACTTTGAAAGATCCACCTTAACCTACTTGAGTCTAGTCCCCAAAGCCCTACAATTATTCCACTTCTGACTTAAACCTCTTCTGAGACGTTGCCGTGTCCCTTATTGCAGTAAGTTCTACTAAATGCCACTTTTGTTTATTGAAGGGTTATCTGGTGACATTTGAGGAGTTCAACCATCTGGAAGTCCCACCAAGATCCTATTGTAAATCCCCTTTGTGCCGAAGCCTGAGTCCCTCTCAGAAATGGGGAGCCACTGAGGCCCACAGTGATGAGGTAAGTCTTGCATTAGATCTCAGTTCTAGCTTCTCTTCATCAAGCTATCAAATGCCAAGTGTATTTTGTCCTGGAAGATTGCCTTTGAGGAATTCTTTGATTATTTGAATAGATTTATAGACACATATCCCTGGGAGAAAGCGGCCTCATTATTAGCAACATTGCTTTTTGTCACTATTTTCATTATCTTGTGGTGTTAGTGGTTAGCAGGAAGTCCATGTCTGAACATTGTATCTTCTAAGACCTATCAGGTTGGCCATTGGAAGCTGCCGAGCCATTAGTTTGGGTGCCCCAAACATAAGGTTAACAAACCCCGTTGATTTGACTGACCACTGCCAGAGGGTCATGTGTTCCTCTCAGCCTAAACCCAAGTGTGTGTCTTCTGAAGGTGTCTTGCGTGTATTTTTTTTTTTAAAGATTTTATTTATTTGACAGAGAAAAACACAGCGAGAGAGGGAACACAAGGAGAGAGAATGGTAGTGGGAGAAGCAGGCTTCCCACAGAGCAGGGAGCCCGATGCGGGGCTCGATCCCAGGACTCTGGGATCATGACCCGAGCCGAAGGCAGCCGCTTAATGACTGAGCCACCCAGGTGCCCCGTCTTGCGTGTATTTACACTGTAACTAATATGTGTGAGTTGCTTCCTGCAGGGCATTATTTTACCAGCTTTGTTAGCCTTGTTGTGAAAACTTTCATTGGAACAAAATCACTCCTTTCTGAGAAGTGGCTTAGGATGGAAAGAGAGTAAAACTGCAAACGTTTAATGACCTGTGTTTTTTTATTGGTATGCAAAAGCTCGCAAGAGAATTCAGATCTCATTGTTGCCTCTCTAAATATTCCGGTGAAGGAAACGAATGAAAAATGTGAAGATCTATCTCTTTTTTAGATCTGCTCAAACCACAACTTGAACCTAAAAGTTTTGATGTTACTCTATCTTTGATGTTACTTCTATCTTATGGCCCTCGACTACTCTCTGCCTCTAACACTCTAACCAGCTCTCCTCTCCTGCCGGCCAGCCCGCCACTCTGAAAGCTGAATTGTCTCTTAAAGTTAACCAGATCAGAACAAGCCCCTTATGGTGGAACTTAAGCCCTGATTGTGGTTTGAGCTGAGAGTGATTTTCAAAGGCTTTCCAAAGCCTGTGCAGGACAGGCAGAAATTTACAGAGCAATTTGCAGTGCTTGTAAGAACGTTTAATTCAGTGTTCTCAGATCCATATCAATTGATTTATATGTCATTAGGAACCTCATATGTGATAAAATTCAATAGAAAAGGGACTGTGAATATTTTGACTGTGGCTTAAAAGACCCCAAATCCCATAATAAAATCAAAGAAACTTAGAAAAACTATAAATATTAGACAAAATATTGTCTATGGGACAATTGTTTGTGGGAGACTATGCCCACAAACAAACAGATGAATACACTGGAGACTTTGGGAATAGGCTCCTTAACTCCTTTGGAAAACATTTAGGTGTAGCTCTTGGAGCAGATATGACTACAGCTCTTTCCTCAGTGAATAGCCTTAAGTCAGAAATAGGGGACTTAATGTGCGAGCAAAAACTGGAATGGAAAATTGTCCTTTTGCTAGACCTCTAAACTCTTGCTGAATGAAAGCAAAGGGAGAAAAGGAATTATGAAATCAATGAAGCTGCCACAAAGGGCAGTCAAGCACTCAATTTCTCATTTTCACTTAAACTCCCGAAGACTTTTACTGAGGAATATTTTTTGTGGCATAATACCTGTTTTAGAATATGAAGATTTTTTTTTGTTGAAAAAAACAAAGCAAAACAACACATGGGGATAATCTCTGTCCCTTTGGCTTCGTAGCATCTTCAGAAACCTTGCATTGGAAACTTGGAAACATTTCATAAGAAATTACCCACTCCAAGGAAGACAAAGTGATCACAGACCTTTTATCAGCATTGGTGAGAAAATTTTATTAAGGTTGCTGAGGATGTCTCTGGTTGCATGTCTCATCTGCCTCAGATTAATCTTGGTAAAACTACAAAGATGGAATATGGAAGAACTCAAATTTTAGGGTACTCTTGAACACTTACAAATGAGTTCATACAGTTACACCTTGTGATGGAATTTGAATGCCCTAGTTAATATTTGCTAATTTTCAAGGTGGAACAAAACTTTTGTTTGGTGGAAAGTTGTAGTTCTTACAGTAGCAAAGTAATTACTTGATTTTGTGTTTTCAATCTGAGGAATTCCAACCTATTTCTCCAGTAACAGAGGTACTCAATGTACTGGAATAGTTACTAGAGAACTTTGCAAAGCCTTGATGTTCCCTCAGACATTTTATTGTTCATATTACTTTCAACCCTCATGAAAAACAGAGAAGGTGAGTGGTATTTTTAAACCCAAATGAGCACTCACTAACTCTTACCATAGGAACACATCACAGGTCCCCTTCCAGGGTACACATTTCTACCCCATTTCTGGGCTCCACTTTGCTTTGGGCAGATGGGGCAAAACACTTAAGAGACTCAGCAATCTAATCAGTCCTAGTACTAACAGGAGTTGTGTTTCCTTCATCTTCTCTCAAGGGGCCTTTGCATGACCTAAAAAACTCAGATTTTGTCAGCTGGAAGACACCATAAAAAATGCCAAGGATCCACAATGGGTGGGAAATTTTCAGTAATTTTTGACCACTAGAACAGCAGTTAAACTTGAGAAAGTAAATACTGAGATTCATGTGTCCCAGCTAAAAACAAAACAAAACAAAAAAAGATTTAACCCACTGACAACAGGATTGATTTTTCCTTTAGGAAATTTAAAATTAGGAATTCTTAAGAATTCTTTGGACACATTTGGTCTTTGGGTGGAGAGAACTTACACGACAGAGCTTGGTGCCAACACAGCAAGATGGCAACCACAGGAAATGGCCAGGTTCCAGCAGAGACCTACAGAACTCGATTTAGATGACTGGGACCATGCTTGAATCCGAGTGCTTTTTTTTCTTTTCCCTCTTAGCAATTTTCCTTCATGATTGTAGGCTTAAGGTGCTGGGTAGGTAACCAACAATTGTTATTTCTTAACCATAGAAAAGTCAAGGTCTCTAACTTTAATATTGCTTTCTCTGTCCTTAGTCACTCCTTGCTGTGACTCAAAAGCTGGGAGAAATGAGTGTATGCTTTGTCCAAAAAAAACAGTAGAGCTCTGTGTTTTGCACACATTTGCATATGAGTGCCAACTGGCTAGTGCCAGTCCTTTGTTATGAAATATTTGGTTTCATCCATAATTGGACTCAACCACAAATTGGCTTTTTATGTGGAAGAGAACACAACTGGACAGGTAACCAAAATCCAAACTCCTTAAAAAGAAAGGTTTCCGCCTCCACTGAAACCACACTCAAGGACCATTTCTTAGAGATAACGTCTGTAAACAAGCTTTCATGGAGGAAAGACTCAGAAAGGGAACAAGGAACAGATGGTTTGTATTTAAGATCTGTCTCACATTTACAGACCTTACAAAGAAGGCTTAGTATGGAGATACTCTTGATTGCATATCAGTCCTACCCTGCTGACCTTTGGTGAACCTCTCTTCACCTCATGGGGTTTATGTAAATATTAAATTAGTTAATATATGTAAAAACTTAAAATAATACTTGACATTTGATACTCTGAGTAAATTTTGGATAAAGAATGACTAATAATTATGAATTAACATTTAATTATATGCTATTAATATGTTGACATATTAATCTTTATTCCTTCCTTATATTTATTATAATTTCTCTGTTACTCACGCTTATAATTAAATAATTCTTCAAGTGGATATAAAATTCTCACACTGACTTCTCTTGAGCATTTTGAAAATGTTATTTCATTGAATTCCTCCATCAAATACTGCTACCAAGAAATCTGAAAACAATCATAGTTTACAGCCATATAATGTCCATTATGTATTTGGCTGTATTTTTATGGGTTTGATATATTGTAATGTATTCAGTACCCCCCAACAATCTTATGACGTGGAAATTATTATGATCTATATTGTATAAATGAGAAAACTGAGCTACAGAGAAGTTAACTATCCTGTTTAATGTTAGAGCTAGTGCTCATGTTTGACAGACCCTGGATTCAAAGCAGGTGGGCTCCAGACCAGGACACTAGGCACTGCCCCTCCTTACTGCTTCCTTTCAAATATCGCTGTGATACTTTCCCTCATTAGATGATCTGCCAATTCTTTTTTTTTCCATAATTTTTAAAATTATATTCAGTTAACCACTGTATAGTACATCATTAGTCCTTGATGCAGTGGTCAGTGATTCATTAGTTAAGTATAACACCCAGTGCTCATCACAGCACATGCCCTCCTCAATACCCATCACCCTGTTACCCCCTCCCCCTACCTCCTTCCCCTCTGAAACCCCCAGATGGTTTCTTGGGAGTCCATAGTCTCTCGTGGTTCATCTCCTTCTCTGATTTCTCCCCCTTTGGCTTTCCTTCCCTTCCCCTGTGGTCCTCCATGCTACTGCTTATATTCCTAGCAGCAGTGTCCACAATAGACAAACTGTAGAAGGAGCCAAGATGCCCCTCAACAGATGTGGTCCATATACACAAGGAATATTACTCAGCCATCAGAAGGGATGAATACCTACCACTTATATTGACATGGATAGAACTGGAGGGGATTATGTTAAGTAAGTCAAACAGAGAAAGACAATTGTCATATGGTTTCAGTCATATGTGATCTGCCAGTTCTTTCTAGAAAAGTTTAGAC
>JAQQSY010002809.1:0-13414 GCA_028646535.1 Procyon lotor
AAGCCCACAGAGGCCAGCGCTGACCAGCTGCCCTCACCCAGCCAGCTGCGGGAGAAGATCATCATCAAGGTAGGTGGCCTTGGGTGGCCTGTCATTCATTCAGGAGAGCCAGTGGCTCGGAGCACAGCCTCCTGTTTCCACCGCCTGGACTCACACCGGCTCTCCTTGCCAGTGCCCTGAGCGACCCTGGGCAAGGTCGTTTCACCTCTGTGTCCCCGTGCTGTGCATGAGGTAGGCATGCACTGGAGGAGGCTACGTGTGCTCATAGCTGAAGGGGGTGGCTTGCCAAGTGCTATGTGGAGAGATGAAGGGGAGAGGGCCAGGGATGCTGGGGAGAGGCATGGTGTTTGGGGATCCGTATTACCAAGACAAAGAGACCAGATATATAGCGGCTTAAAGCATAGAAGGGGTAATTTTTCTTTAGTTGAGGGAGCGTGTTCTAGAAGGTTTGAGCTCTGGTCCACAAGGCTGTCAAGGAACCAGCATCCTCTTATTCTTTAGACCCCTAGAGAACCCATTTAGAATCTGGGGTATGGTAGCATGTGAACTCTGGGGGAAAAATGTTGCCTCTTTACTTTTATTAACCTGTAAGTAAAACTTAACTGTTTCCCTCCATTGTGAGTATTGGCAACAAGCCACTTGGGGCCTTGGCACCAGCAGAAATCATGGCTGTTTTTATATCGTGTTTACAGTTAGTACAAATATCTCAAAATAATCTTGTCCTCATCACTACTTTGAAATTATGGTGGTTAATAGATTTGACTTTGGATCTTATATAAGAAGTTAATAAGGAAGCACATCTATTTATATTATAAATATTTAACATCTTAATAACTGTATTTAAGTATAGTTTCTCTTATAATTCTATGCATTATGAATGTTCTGAGAAAGGGGTCTGTCGTCCTGCCCAACTTCAAAGGAGGTCCCTGGCACAGAAGGGGTGGAGGGTCTGCCCTGGGACGTGTGTGGGGTCCCCGTGTGTGGGGTCATGTTGGGTTGTAGGCTCATCTGAGCTCCAGCCCATAGAAAGTGACCATGTCCAGGGTCCGCGATCGATCGCGATTTCTGGCAACCAAGCGGGATGTCAGTTCGGTGTGTCCCAGCATGTCCTGTGCTGTGTGTGACAGCTGTCACATGACCGCAGCTCCCTCAGAGGGGGCTGAATGTGAAGTCTCCGGTTGGGTAGCCCCTGGCAGAAAGAGTGGGATGGATTTTGTGACAGAACCTGCTACCTGTCACCAGTTCCGTGTGGAAAGATGCACAGGTTTACCCCCCCTTACTAGATGGGGTGGGGGGGCATGGCCTTCAGGTTGGGGGAATAACATCCATAATCCTGGGGTGGTGTGAATGTGTGACACATTCTGACTGTCACTGGGCCCCCCAATGCACTGGGAACAGTCGCCGCGTGCCAGGAGGTCATGGTCTAGTGGGGAGACAGAGGAGGGCCAGACGCTATGAGGGGGCTTTCTCAGAGGCTCATCCCGAGGAGGGCGTGTTGGTGCCCTCAGGGCAAAAGCACCAGTGCACCTGGAGGATTTGGCTGTGACCCTGGGCCAGTTTTCCCCGAGACACCAAGGGAAGCTTCCAGCCTGGGGAAGGCAGGACGAGAGGCCGCGAGAGCTCTGCCCGGCAGGGTCCACGGCTTCTCAGGCATTAGGTCAGTGAGTCAGTGAGTCTGCATTTCTCTGTAGCTTCGTTTTCTTGGGACTGGTCTGTGTGTGTCCCCAGAGGTTTTCTGGCTCTCATTTTAGGGTGTGAAGTCGGGAAGGCCCCTGTCAGAGCACCCACGGCCTCCCGGTGATACTTTGCGGCTCCCTCCTTTCTGTTTCAGGAAAGAGGGCAGGAATAGCACGTGTGAGGTTGGCCAGGCGTGACAGGAGACACTGTCCTGTCTCCTGCAGCCCTGAGAGGTGGCAAATCCCAGCCCCTGGGCCCACTTTCCAGATGGGGAGCTTGAGGTCTAGAAGGTGGCTTAGCTGAGTTGCAGTTCGTTCCTGCCTAAGAAGCAACTCGAAGCCATTCAGAAAGAAACATCCTGCCTCGGGGTTGACGGTGGCTTTCATGCTCCTTGGCTGACAGGACCCAGCAGAGGCTGGCGTTACCCCCTTTCCTAGGGGAAGTGACGGAGACTGAGACAAGCTGTCCCCCAGCTAGTAAGGCTGTGAATCTGAGCCCCGGTTGGACTCCCAATCCTGAGCTCCCTCCATGAGGCCCCCATAACCAAGTATTCACAAATACCGGCCTGGATGGACGTCAGCACCCACTTGGATGTAGGTTGTTGTTGTCACGGTCTTAGTCTCCCCAGTGAGAACTGTAAGGCCCAGAAACATGTAGCCCCCTGCCCAGGGCACACAGCTGATAAAGCAGATTAAATCTTCGTCCCCGGCGTGGAGTCCACAGCCCTGCAGACCGGGCCACTGGACTGGCTGTTCCTGCCCTTCCCTGTGTGTGCCCGAGAACACGGGGCACGCAGGTGCTATCGCTGATGCACTCGGTGTTTATTGAGCACTTACTACCTGCTGAGCTGCCGCAGGAGGTTCAACAGAGAACCGCACAAAGTCCTGCCATCGTGAGGCTTATATTTTTTGACAGGGAAGCAGAAGACAGATAGACACAGAGATACACAAAGGGCCAAGGGTATGGAAAATAACTCCCAGGGGCCAGAGAGTGATAGGGATGGGAAGGGGAGTAGAAGCTACTTTTAGATGGAGTACTCAGGGAAAGCTCTTCTGAGGAGGTGACACTGAGCACAGAGCTGACTATAGTGAGAGAGAAGCCAGGCGGAGAAAACAGGCAGTGCAAAGGCCCTGAGGTGGATGCTGCAGATAGATGCTGGCTGGCTCCACGATCCTAAAGTTGGGTCTTGTGGGAGATGGTATATATTTTTCCCCCTCAGCATAAGAAGCTGGGCCCCCGAGGTGACGTGGATGTCAACATGGAGGACAAGAAGGATGAGCACAAGCAACAGGGTGAACTGTACATGTGGGATTCCATCGACCAGGTGGGTCTCCTTGCACCCCTTCTCAGGGCCTTGAGTGTATCTGAGGCCTTCTAGAGAACTCTGAGAACATTCCTGTCTTACTCCCATTTTGACCTTTCTCTTTTTTCTTTATTAATGTTATACTGTGAAATCACTTTATAGTCCACATAACATACTACACATTTGCATACACACACACACAAGTTTTACATACCCTCAGTCACCTTCCCCCAAATACTAACATCCTCTATAACCAGAGTGTAATTATACAAAGCAGGAAATGAACATAGGTGCAGTACCTCTCATTAATTCATGGACCTTATTTCAGTTTCACCAGTTGGTCTACTGATGTCCTTTTTTTGGTCCAGGGTTCAGTCCAGGATGTGACTCCCTAGTACCCTTGCATCTGGGACAGTTTGACCGGAACCCTTATTTGGGCAAGAGGAATGCATTTTGAATGCTCATGCCACTTCTCATATCCCTTAACCTAACATGCAAATCTATTTGCATATATTTTGATATGTATATTCTTACATCCTAGAAATGCTAAAAATTGTTAATGTTTAAATAAAGAATTAAGTCACAGATATTGAAGCGTCTCTGGTCAAACTGGCTGAGAAATCCTGAAAGTCATAAAAGGTGGGGGTAATAGAAAAAGATAGTCACGAGCCCCCAAAGACAATCCCATCATTCACAGAAGGCTTCAAATTAAATAAATATGAACTAGAAATTTGATACGAAGTTATGTCTATTCAGATACAGTGAATTAAAAAAGTCCTGAAAATGCCAAAAGAACCCAAAAAATAGATGTTTCTTCTAAAACATCTTGAAGGGAATGGAATTCCGTGAAACGACCATAAACATCTATGAAAGTAGGAAAGGTGCATCCCTCGTAAATGCTGGGGTGATGCCGGGCAGGGCCCCTGGGTCCCAGAGTTGGTGGGGCAAAGACTGAGGGGAGAGCTTGTGCTGGTTTCTCTTTCTAGAAATGGACTCGACACTACTGTGCCATAGCTGATGCCAAGCTGTCATTCAGCGATGACATTGAACAGACAGCAGAAGAGGAGCTGCCCCAGGTAGGGGACACAGCCTCCTAACCCGTCCTCTCTCCAATGGCCCACAGGCCCTGATACCTTCAGCCCAAGGAGCCGCCCCTTTGGGTACCAAGGTCTGCCTGGCTCTTCTCTGATTGGCTGGCTTGCCAACCAATGAGATTCAAGGATGTCTTTGCTGCTCTCTGAATGGCTGGTGGGCCTGTGCTCTGGGTGGGAGGGGAAGTCATTTGGATGCTCTGTCCAGCCCTATCTCCAGCTGATTCCCAGCTTTCCTGCCCTCTCTCCTCGGGCTCCTGGCCATTCTCCGTGCTGTTTCTTGAGTGCAACTTCCAGGGCTTTATGGCTCTCAGACTCCTTGTGCAGCAGAGTTGAAACCTGTACTGGGGACCCCTTTGTCCATGTCTTAGGACTCTGGGAGGCCAGCACCCATGGTGGGAGGCAAGGGAGGGCCGTGGAAGCCATTTTCCCAGACCTCTTGGGGTGAGGGCAAGGTGAAGCCAGCCTGTCTGCTTTCCAGTCCTGAGCCAGCATGCAAAGAGGGACCCATCTGGCCATGCTGGGGGTAAACACCTCCTCTTATTGTGGCCCAGGATACACCCCCCACAGAGCTGCATTTTGGGGAGGAGTGGTTCCACAAGAAGCTGGAGAAGAGGACGAGTGCCGAGAGGCTGCTGCAGGAATACTGTGCGGAGACGGGGGGCAAAGATGGGACCTTCCTGGTGCGAGAGAGCAAGACCTTCCCCAACGACTACACTCTGTCCTTCTGGTAGGGGCATGCCGCCTTCCCCTCGCAGCTGGCCCGGGGCGGGGTGGGGAGGGGCGTGGCATGTGGCGAGTGGTGCAAACTCAGGCCTTGACCAGAACCGCAGACTTCATCTGGGGATCCGTGCAGGGCAGGGGTGGGGCGGGGCAGGTGAGACCCAAAACACTAGCAATCAAGACTTGAGTAGTATTTCAATGCAAAATGTTTAAAAATCAGAAATAATGAAAAATCCGTGATGAACACAGTATCACCAACATTTTAAGTCAAGACAGGATCTGACCTTGCACTAAGGACAATGTGGCCTCACTCACACACCCCTGCCCCCCAGTCTTGGTTCTATAGCAGGTGGGGCACCCCTAAGTCACTCAGCCTCCTACAATCTTTGTTTCCTTGTCCCTAAAATAGAGATTCTAAAGGTGGCTTTATGGAGCCGTTGTGAGCTTTCTGGCTCACTGACTCATTAATACTTTCATTCACTAAAGGGTATTCATTGAGTGAGTGCTCTCTGCGGGCATAGTGATCTGGCAGACCGGGTCTCTGTCCTGATGGAGATTAGAGTCTGGCCAGGGACATAGACAATGACAAAGGAGTCAGTGGTCTATAATCGTAGTGATACTACATGCAATGCAGAAAATGCTAGATGTTGCAAAAGTCTGGAAGAGCAGGGCCTGATGTAACATTGGGCTTGGGAATGGTCAGGGAAGACTTCCTGCAAGAAGTGGTGTTTCCATGGAGACCCAAAGGATATACATTATAGCAACATACCTGTAATAGTGACAGCGGACCCCAACAAGATGCTTCCCATGTATTAGGCAGCATTCTAGGCCCATTTTGTGTGTGATCTTGATCAGTCCTCAGGGCAGCTCAGCGAGGACAGACCACAGGGATGGTGATGTGGAGGCTCAGAGAGGACAAGTCACTTGTTCAAGGTCACTTAGCACATACGTGGCTGAGTCAGGATTTACACCTAGGCCATCTGGCTCCAGAGCAGGAGGTAGATAGGTAAACATAGGTAGAGGAAGTAGGTAGAATGTTCTGGAATCCAGGCTAAAGAACCAGCCTGTTCTGAGAGCAGAGAGAGGCCTGTGTGGCTACATGTAGTGCCTCCCCATCAGTACCCCGGCCGCAGTTCTGGACCACCCCACCCCCGGTCCCTGGACTGTCCTCCCCCGTCCCCACCGATGTTCTCTGGCACCGCTGGGTGCAGGCAGGGCCAGTGGGCCTGGCCTGGGGCTGATATTGTCCCTCTCCCGACAGGCGGTCCGGCCGGGTCCAGCACTGCCGGATCCGTTCCACCATGGAGGGTGGGACCATGAAGTACTTTCTGACCGACAATATCATGTTCACCAGCATCTACGCCCTCATCCAGCACTACCGCGAGACGCACCTGCGCTGCACCGAGTTCGAGCTCCGGCTCACCGACCCCGTGCCCAACCCCAACCCCCACGAGTCAAAGCCGTATGTGTGCCCGTGCTCCCGGGGCTGTAGCCCTCAGGCCAGGTTTAGTGGGTGCAGACACCCGGGCGGAATGGGTTCACCATTCAGAAAAGCAGCCTTGTGGGTGTGCTGGGGCCTCATAGACCCCTCATAGACCCCTCACCCGGGCCCCCCGGGATCTCTCAAATTCCCCAGGGGGGGCCCCTGTTTCCCAACACCTACCCTGCGTATTTTCTCTTACCCTCGGCCTCTCCCTGCCCTTGTCCTCCTTTACCTTCACAGTCCTGAGCTTTGATTTTTGGCGGTGAATTTTGGCCCAGTGATACCGTTCTGCTTGTCAAAGCTCATTCCTGTTCACTGTGAAAGTGAATGAGAAGAAAGTACTTGTACACATTTCCCCTTCACTTTTGAACAGTGAAGTGACTAGTAGTTACGCCTTGCAAAGGGTTAACCCATTCTAGAATTGGGGGGAGCTATTTTTAAGCAGAAGGCTGCTGAAATGTACATTTCTGAGAGGCCTTGTAACTTACAGCAGCTTTCTTACTGTTGTCTATATTCGCATAGATTGCCTTTTAAAATTTGCCATTTCCTATCTCTGAAAGTAACCCAAGACCAACCAGACAAAAATACCTTTATGAAATTCTTTTCCCTGTGTGCTCTGCCCCAGATTTTCTGTTCTCCGCAGTGATGGGCGCCGGCCCTAAGTTAGGCTGGTGGGGGCCGGCGGTTCGGGTACAGTTCAGTTGAATTTATTCTCTCGTGCTCCAAGCAGAACCCACTATAGGCACATTTTCCCCAAGCTATGTCTTGGTGGTCTTTTAAAAAATTGCTGTCTTCAGCGGCGTTTTCGGGTGGGGAAGCCCACGGTGTCATTTCCACCATGGTTTCCGGGGCCCTCTTCCAGGCAGCCTCAGAGTCCGAGGGGGCTTCCTCCGTGGGTGGCCGTGTCACTTGGCCGTTCTCCCTGTGCCGCAGGTGGTACTACGATGGGCTGAGCCGCGGGGAAGCGGAGGACATGCTAATGAGGGTTCCCCGGGACGGCGCCTTCCTGATCCGGAGGCGGGAAGGCACCGACTCCTACGCCATCACCTTCAGGTGAGCGGGGTGGGGGGTGGAGGCCGGCATGTGCTCGCTCCAGGACAGGCGTGGGTGGCCCGAGCAGCGTCTGCTAAGGGGGGCTTTCCATGTGCGGCGCCAGGCTCTGCGTCCTTGAGAGTAGCACCTGTTCCGTGAGCTCCTTCCACCTTCCAGCAAGTTCATGACCATGATCCTTACTGTTCAGAGGAGGAAACTGAGGCACAGAGAGGTTGAGTAGCTGGCTGAAACATGCAGCCAGTAAGAGCTGGGATTTGAACCCTGGCAGCCCTGGCAGTGATGTGACCTGCTGTCCTCCCACCCAGCGCTGGCAGTGGGAAGGCCACATGGACCAACCTTCTCCAGGACTGTGGTTCTCTAATTCCACCCGAGACCCCCGATTCCTCTGGTTTCCCCCACTGACCGTGTCGGGGGGTTTCAGACCCAGTTCATCTTACTGTCCCTCCACCGCCCCTCCTCCACTGTGCGGAATTGTAACCCGTGTTCCCGACACTGGGCTGCTGTTGAGGCTTCCTCTGCCCGAGACCTTCCTTGCAGCCCACGAGGGGTAAATGAGGTACTACAAGTAAGGAAATGGAGGCCCAGAGAGGTGAAGCGACTGGTCTAGAGCCACACAGCTTAGTCCTGGGGCTGAGGCAGAATTTCAGAGTTGGACTCACCCGTATTCAAAGCCTGCTGTCTTCACGGTGAGGTCTCAGAGGCTTATGGGCCAGACTGAGCCTCAGCCTGCATGGTTATGTTAAATACTGGGAAATTGCACTTGAGAGTTCAGATTTCTTCTTAGGAAAAGGGGGTGGAAGTGAAAGCTCCGGACCCACGTTCCCACGCCGTGATGACGGTTCCCGGCGGCACAGCAGGTCCCTGGTGCACCCAGGCTGCTCCTGACTCAGGGGCCAGGCAACCCAAAAAGGTGGTGTTACTGGCGACTAGTGGAGATGCTCAGGGGGTGAAGCTGGCTTCCAGCATGCCTGGGTCCACATCTCACCGGGCAGTCCTTGGGAGGCCAGTTGTGCGTGTCTCGGTGCTAGTCTGCGCTGGGCTCCCCCCTGGGAGCCAGCGTCTGGTAGAAAAGATGAGTCCTGGGATACCTGCATTCTCCCTGGTCCCCCACCTGAGCCGGTGGCACGGTTCTGGGTGGGCACCTTCAGGCTGGCCGCGGGTTGGAATCACGTCCCAGGAACCGCGTGTGTGAAGATGACATCCCCAGCTGGAGGCTGACTTTATGCGTCCACCCTTCTGCTTGCCTCTCTGCCCTCCCCATGTGATTGGTGGTACCTTACAAGCTGGTGTTTTTAATATTTAGGGATCAGTAACTGTCCCAATGTTAAGTGAGCACCTACTATGTGCCAGGCTCCTTGTTGGGCTCTGAAAACATGGAGGAGGTACAGACCAGCCAGTCCTTGCTCTCATGAGGCCAACATTCTGCTGAGACTGAGAGATGTATTCCTCGTGTGTTTCTCTCGAGCGGTTCCCTCTTACGGAGTTTGGCCTTGCCAACAGCAGGTGGTCAGGACATGCTGGCTGACTGAGCCAGTGACAAGGTCCTGGTGTCTTAAGGAGGAGAGGAGGGAAGGCTATTTCCATTGTGTCGGGATGGTGAACGTCCCTGGCCTCCACCCACCGCATGCCTACTGGGGTCATGGTCACTGTAATAGTCAAAGGTGACCTCCCCCCCCGGACACACAGACTTTTCCTCACTCCCTGTGGTCACGGTCCGGGGTGGGCGTCACTGTCCCTCACAGAGAAGCGTTGGGTGGGGCAGGAGACTCAGGCACATAAGCACATCGCTGTGATGTGCGATAAGTGGGCAGCAGGGGACAGAGGGTGAGCGGGAGTTCCAGGGGGACAGGTGGGGGTGGGCTCCAGGCGGAGAGAGAGCACGGGTCTAGAGGAACATTCCCTCCCTCGCCCCCTCTCCCCACTGTTTGTGGAACACCTCTCCTGGGCCAGGCGGCGTTCTAGGCTCGGAGAACACAGACTGAACTTCTGGATAGATCTCTATGGGCGAGGACAGGTGTCTGCTTTTACGTCTCTGCAGAGAGATGGAGCTGCCGTCTAGGTGTGATCGGCAGGGCCTCAGTGGGACACGGGAACGGGGCTTCGTAGCTGAGCCGAGTGAGACCTCAGGTCACTGCGTCCGCGGGCTTGTGGCCGCCAGGGGGCTGGAAGGTGTGAGTCACACTGAGCCCTCGTTTGTCTCCCTTGTTGATTCTCTTCCTGCCAGGGAAGCTCCTTTTGGCTTGACCTTGGATCTGTTTTCCTAGCCCTGCATCTGTGGAGTGCCCTCGGGGTGCCGGATGCATCGCAGCGGCCTTACCCTGGGCTGGCAGATGGCGGTCCTCACACTAGTCGTGGAGACCGGAACTGTCCATCCCCGGCCCTGTGGACAGGGAGACACAGGTGCAGTCAGGTTCCCAGAAGAAACCAGAACCTGACCCCCACTCTTAACTCACTTCCATACCCTAGGGCCTCCCTGCCCTATGGAACTTTCATAAAGAAGTTAAAAAAAATTTTTTTTAAAGATTTTATTTGAGAGAGGGTGAGTAAGTGAGAGAGAGCACGAGCAGGGGGGGAGGGAGAAGCAGACTCCCACTGAGCAGGGAGCCCAGTGTGGGGCTCAATCCCAGGACCTTGGGATCATGACCTGAGCTGAAGGCAGATGCTTAGCTAACTGAGCCACCCAGACACCCCAAAAGTTTAAAATTTCTTAATCATAGAAATAGATTCTTAGAACCCCCCCGCCCCAATGACGGCTAAGCCCCCATAGTCCTTCCCATCTGGATCCTTGTCCTGGTAGAAAGCACAGTCTTCTAACTGGTATCTCCATGTGGATGCAGGAAAAAATAAACAAAACTAAATGATCTCCATGGATATGTACCTATGGAAACTACAGTGCCATCTTGCATGTGGGAATTCCTTTCCATTTTTAAAAAATATAAATGGGATCCTAATATAGTTTTATCTTGGATTTGTCTGCTCAGCAGTTTTTTTTTTTGTTTTTGTTTTTTTTTTTAAAGAAATACTAATAAGATATCCCTGCAAATAAGCCCCTGAGGACTTATGGAGGAAATGGCTTAGCAGGGTGTGTTTTTTAAAACAAAAAGTATCTTTAAGGGGCAGAATTTTTATATTTATTTATTTGAGAGACAGAGCACACACTTGGGGCGGTGAGGCAGGGGGAGAGGGTGAGGGAGGGAGAGAAGCCCCAGCAGACTCCCTCCTGAGCACGGGAGCCCAACATGGGGCTCTGTCTCACCACCCCAAGATCATGACCTGAGCTGAAATCAAGTCAGACGCTTAACCGATGGAGCCACCCGGGCGCCCCTCTAAGGTGCAAAATTCTTAAAAGATAAGTAGTTCGCCCGTACTAATGATGCCTTTAGACAGTTTAAGAAGATGCTGTTTGGCTAAAGTTAGGGTCAAAGCTTATTTTCCCAAATGTCCCTGTTATTGTCGCTAAAAGCTAGTAAGACTGAAGATTGTGTTCTGCTTTTGATTTTTCCCACCTCTCATGTCAGCAGGGTGAGGCCATCAAAGGTTGGTTTGCTTTTTTGGAAAAAAGAAAAAAAATTCATGGTTGTAGTAGTTGGGCCACTGAAGATCAGACTTAAGGATTTGGGCATCGAATCCCAGAGTTGTGGAGTAAAGAGCAGCAGACATTTTCTGGAAAGGACCAGAGGGTCACTGTCATAGGCCTTTTTGAGCCCTGTGGCCTCGGGTGTAGCTGCTCGGCTCTGACGCTGTGGGGTGAAGCCGCCACAGGCAATACCCAAGTGGATGAATGTGGTTGTGTTTCAATAAAACTTTATTTATAAAAGCAAAGGCAGGGGAGGGGTGGAAGTGGGGGCCCCATTTGGCTTTCGGGCCCTTGTCTGTGGACCCTGATCTGGACACCAGGCCTTTCCCAAAGTCAAGTCCTGTAACGGGTCGGGGCAGCGGGCAGACCGGAGTAGCGAGCTATTGCGTCCCTCCGTATTTCTTGTAAGATACAGCTTTCTCTGTGTCTGTGTCGGAAACACCTGCCATTGTCGTACTGCACTGGAAGACCGAGCCTGGTTCCTCTCCCCGGTCCCCCCTTGATGGGGAGCTCGTGGTTTCTCCTGAGCAGTGAGTGCACAACGACCGTGTGCCGTCTGGGGTTTCAGCTGCCAGCTCTGCGTGGTCTCCCCCCTCCAGGGCCAGGGGCAAGGTCAAGCACTGCCGCATCCACCGCGATGGCCGGCACTTCGTGCTGGGGACCTCGGCCTACTTCGAGAGCCTCGTGGAGCTCGTCAGCTACTACGAGAAGCATGCACTCTACCGGAAGATGCGCCTGCGCTACCCCGTGACGCCCGAGCTCCTGGAGCGCTACAACATGGTAGGCGGTTGGCCCACCCGCCGTTCGGCGGCGCGTCCTTCACCGGCCTGTCTGTTCGGCAAACCCTCGCTGGGCGCGCACCACGTGTCCGGACTGCTCTGGGACCTGGGGACACGGACCCCGCCCTCATGCTGCTTGTAGTCTCGGGGGGGCGGGGGGGGGGAGACAGATAATCAATTGACTGAGAAACAGATCGTGGATGGGGGGGGCTGCAGCTGTATCGTGCTCTGGAAAGATCGCGCTGGGAAGGAGGTATTTGGGCAGACTCGAGAGTTCATGGAGGAGTGCTCTGCACAGCTAAGGACAGGGAGAACAGCGAGTACAAAGGTCCTGTGGTGAGGGCGCGCCTGGAGGCTCCAAGAAGCAGCCGGAGCGGGGGTAGACCTAGGTAAGGACTGTGTGGAGCAGGGCAGGGCCCTGGGAGACGCTGGCTTCTGTTCTGAGCCCATTCCCACCTCTCAGTTCCTGTCACATGGGTGACAGGATACAGGATTCAGGACACACCAGCCAGGGGCCAGGAAGGCTTGTAGCTCCTGGCCACGTGGTGGAGCAAAGTCTGCCTTGGGCAGCTTCGGTTCTGGATGGAGGTAGACAGCTCGCATGAGGAGGCTGTCCCGGGCTGGTGGAGGTCGGCGAGGCAGACAGAACAAGGCCGAATGCTGCTTAGGGCCGCAGCCGGAGCGCTCCGACCGGGTCTGAGGAGGGTTAGCACGGGAACCCAGACTGACAGCCGGGACCCGTGGGACTGTGGGCGGCTGTGGGGGAAGCAGGTTCGAGGTCAGGGAGCGAAGGGGACTCGGAGAGACGGGGACGGAGCAGACGGAGGGGTGGGATGCGTGTTCAGTGTGAGCCGGGGAATGTGGAGCCTGTCCGGGTTTGTGGTGGTCGCCAGTGTCCACAGTGGAAATCCCTCGGGGTAGGGGGTGGCCCGTTGGCCACTGTGGACGGGGAATGTGGCTCAGGCTCTGGCCAGAGGGGAGCTCCCGTGCACCGCTTCTCTCCAGGCCTGGCTTTTCACGAAGGACTGCAGGGCTGGGCAGAGGAGGGCTGGCACGGGGGCCTCTTCTGGGGGTGCAGGTGCCAAGTTTGGGGGAGCTTTACAACGGCTTCTCCCCGTCTCTACCGGGAGGCACGAGCAAACTGGGAGGCTTCGACTTTCTGGCCCCGGGGGTGGCCAAGAAGCCTGGTTCCGTGTCAGGCCGCCCCGGGAGCTCGGGGGGCGTCTGTTCATTCTGTTTTGTTCTTTTTCAGGAAAGAGACATAAACTCCCTCTACGACGTCAGCAGAATGTATGTGGATCCCAGTGAAATCAATCCCTCCATGGTAGGTGCCAGCCCTCCCGATCACACCACGACCTGGTCCCCCAGAAGGACGCAGAGCCCACCCCACGCCCCCCAGCAGAGCCGGGCAAGGGAACTTGTGGGCAAACTGCCCCCCACCCCCGCCGAACTGATTTTATTTTTTTGAGAAGGGATGATGATTGACAGTGTGATATCTGGTTTCAGGGAAGAGATTAATAGAATTCCACCTAAAAGTGACGGTGCCTTGCTAAAATTCCGAGGTTTGATGAACCACCTTTGGGCCAAACGGCTTCTAATTAAAAGTCTTTCAGGTGTTTCTTGCTCACTGACTGAGCCCGTGGTGTATATGAATTCCATTTGGTTCACTGACCTCCTTGCACTGCACACCTTATCTCCCGTTCCCACCCTGGCTGGTGTGTGTGATTT
>JAQQSY010002810.1:0-13413 GCA_028646535.1 Procyon lotor
ACACACACACACACACACACACACACACTGTGATTTAGCTCAAAAGTAGGAGGAGAAAGAGGTAATAATTCCACAAAGCCCCATAATTATGTTAGAGGATACTTACGTTTATCTTAAGATAATTCTGCTGAAAATTATGGTTCTTTTGAGCTGAGGAATTAAGGAATTAACCACAAAAACAACTGTGACATTTTAGAAAAAATATATTATGTCCTTATGCTTCGAAATAATCTGAATTCTTGAAATTTAAATAGGCTTCCCAAGATAAACCTAAAGGCTCAAATAGACAATAAATATTTAACGAGCAAATATTTTGACTCCTTTGAACTTGGTGTCAGCCATTGTTCAATCTCTTTGGTGGGTTTCCTAAAAAGTCTTATTCCTGCTCTCCAAACTTCAAGAACCTATCTCTCGAGAGTACATTAACCCCAGTTCTTGTGTGGATCATGTACTCGACTTCTCTTGTAGTCATGCCTCAATATCAAAGTCAGTACCGGGTGGTCTTTCAAAGTGTTCTGGGTAGGAGTTGAAGGAGAAGGTGACCAAGCTCTCTAAGGAAGCACTTTGGTGGCCTGGCATTGAAGACAGAGACAGATTCCAGAGAGAACCAAGCAACTAGTATTTCTTGGTGATCCATTTATATACAACCGTAGTGTTAGTACCAGAAACCTTACCCACAGTGACACTGAGAGTTGTCTTCAGCTCTTGGCTGGGCTGGCACACAAGTTGCTTTTAATTGGCTAAGGAAGAACGAAGTTTGCTCCAACCCAAATATGAATGGGCTATTACATGTGAGTTAGGAAAAATATTTTAAAGGCATGTGTGGCCACTTCTCTCTCCTGCTTGCTGTGGAATCTGTTTCATTCATGAAAAAAGACTCACAAATAAAATCTTATTGCTGTCACTATGTAGCCATTTTTGACATGATTGTTTAAGAGCTATTTTCTTCACTTTTTTCCCATAATAACAATGTTTAAAATAAAGTGAAGAATTGAATGCAATCCGATTTTATTTTCTTCTGGCAGGAGAATCTTCAAGTACAACATAAAAATGATACCTACACAAATAAGGTTGAACAGAATGCAGTCAGTAACATCAAATTATGGGTTTATCAAGAACATTAACTAGAAATACGTACTGATAATGAATGGTTATTTGAACAGGACACTAGTGAAGAAAAACAAAAATAAGGTATATCATGTATTTTATATATTCCAATCTAACATGTATTATAGACTTCCAAAGAAAACCCTGAACAACACACAATTGCCATGGTTCACCTGATTTCCATCAAGTCTTCATATTCAAAGAATTGAGATTGCTTCATGGACAATTAGCACATTGTAGAGTTTCAGAAATCTTTAAATAGTGGTAAGATTTGTTTTTTAAAAGATTTTATTTATTTATTTGGCAGAGAGAGAGATCACAAGCAGGCAGAGAGGCTGGCAGAGATAGAGGAGGAATCAGGCTCCCTGCTGAGCAGAGAGCCCAATTCGGGGCTCGATCCCAGGACCCTGAGATCATGACCTGGGCCGAAGGCAGAGGCTTCAACCCACTGAGCCACCCAGGTGCCCCAGTGGTAAGATTTTATATCATTTTAGGGAGTCTCTTTTCTAGCTTATAAATGCCTATATAACTCAATTATGTAAAAAGATCAGGTAAGGTTTTTCTTAATTTTCTAGAATTTACTATTAAAGTCTACTACTGAGAAAAAGCAAAAACATGCTCTGGAAACATATTCTAACTTTAAAGACCCTCTACCTACCGTGGTCAGCCACCTCTGGCCAAGGCTTACATAAAGGACACTATTATAGCCACCACAATCCCATCCTTCTGGTCCCTTGGAGAGCAAGAGAGTAAGTAAACTTTGAAGAGTAGCAACTTTTTCTTCTCAAGCCTTCCCAATGACTAACATGGAGAAGAAAGGACTTTAGACTTGACATACAAGATTGGAAGATAGACCATCTGGCATCCCATCAGAAACTCAGGAAATAGCAACTATCCTTGGTTTAAAAGTTATATAGCATCTAAACTAACAGAGTTCCTGAAATTGCTGGTGCGTAGGGACAGGAGCATAAAGGAGATACCAAAGCTGAGAGAATAAGTGCCAAGGAGTTAGAAAAGGGGTAGATCCTGCATATCAACCACATTGTTTGGTAAGAATATATGAATGTCCATGAATCATGTGAAAAGTGGTCGAACGTAGATCACCCTGCCAGGTTCTAGCCTGAGAGGACTGACACTGAACAAAAAGATCCCATGAGCAAGAGCCTATAAGGATGCACATCCAATATGTGGAGAGGAAAGGAAACTGAAAAGGGGTGAGCCAGACCCCCATATCCTACTCCAGAGGCAGAGGTTGTCCTAGAAGAGACCTTCATAGGGTCTTTGGAAGAAATGCAATGAATGTACCTCAATAAAAGCCAGCTTTTGGATATTGGTCTCACAGAACCAAAGAGCTGTCAGTCACTGTCACATTGAATATGTAACAAGTAACATGGAGGGGGAAGCTATCTTACCGGGAGTTGTTACAGAGGAAGTAACAACTATTTTCTTCTCACTGTTTCCCACCCTACCTTCAGAGGAGGAAATGAAGAAGGTTGGTTGTGAGGGAGCAAAACATGCCCTCCATCTTACCATAGCCACTGGCACCTCTGGTGTAACCCTCTTAGAGTGGGTGAGGGTATGGAGAAGCACTGGGATTGGAGTTAAAATGCAAATATTAAATTAAATATTACTAGTATTGTTGAAAATTCTAATATCTAATACATGAAGAGCTAATATACTAATAAAAGAATTGAAAAAATAGGTCCTTAATTCATAAAATTAGAATTTTATTTACACCCATTAGATTGACAAAAAATATAAAAGCTAAACAATATACTAATTAGGAAGAATGTAGAAAAAGGGGTACTCTCACACATTGCTGGTAGGACTGCAGAATGGTATCACTTTCTATAGAAGAAAATTTGGCACTATCTAAAATGTCTATCCATGCATTTGTCCCTAGACTCAGCCCATACTTCTAGGAAACTACCCAAAAAATACATCTCCATAAATAGTAAACACCTTATTTACCAGGTTATTCAATCTAGCATTATTTGTAACAGCAAAATATTGGAAGCACTCCAAATGTCCATCCAAAGGAGACTGATTAAATAAACTATACTTCATCTGCACAATGAAATACTGCTCAGCCATGAAAACAAATGAGAGCGAGATGGACAAAATGAAGGAACAATGACTGCAAGAGTGTAGTCAGAGATTCAGGGGCCAGAGAGAGTGGAGCTGAAACCACAGGATGCGGGTGGGGGTGGTGGGGCACAACCCTGTGGGCTTAGAAGACAGAGCATCAGCAACATAGAATTACTCTCAGACCCTAAAACCTAATGGAATTTATCCTTCTGGGCTGTTACCTTGCTTTAGACCAACAACCCCTTTTATTCTTTCCATTTCTTCCCTTTCAGTATAGGAATGTCTATCCTAAGCCTGTCTCATCATTATACCACAGACCAAGTGGTTTAAACATACACTTCTTCCTCACAGGTCTGGAGACTAAGTCCAAAGTCAAGCACCAATAGATCTGGTGTCTGGTGAGAGCCCTCTTCCAGGTTGTAGACTGCCAACTTCTCATTTTATCCTCATATGGCATTAGGGATAAGGTAGCTCTCTGAGGGCCTTACTGTGAGGGCACAATCCCATTCATGAGGGTTCCACTGTCATCATCTCATTACTTCCCAAAGGTCTCACCTCCAAATACCATTATGTTAGGAGTCAAGATTTCAACATGAATTTTGGTTAGACACAAATATGCAATTGATTGCAATGAACCATAATGAGTCTTACTCATACCTGATTTAGAGGATTCAAAAGAGGAGGTTTGGAGCTTTTTTGAGTTGATTATGTACAGATGAGATTTTAGAGTTAGAGTCATGCTAGAAGAGATTAGACTTCTGGAGATATGGGATGAAGTGAATATATTTTCCAAGGACATGAATTTTGGTGGGCCAGAGCAGAATCTTCTGGGTTGAAAAGTATCACCCAAAAGTCGTGTCTATCTGGAACCCCAAAATGAGAACTTACTTGAGAATAAGGTTTTTACAGATAGAATTAGTTAATAGATAAAGCCATCATGGATTAAGGTGGGGCCCAAATCCAACTCAACTGGTTTCCTAATAAGAAGACAGTGGTGCAAGGTTGCCTGGGTGGCTCAGTCGGTTAAGCACTCAGGTCATGATCCCAGGGTCCTGGGATCAAGCTCCGCTGAGCAGGGAGGCTGCTTCTCCCTCTCCAGCTTCCCCTGCTTGTATGCTCACTCGCGCTCTCTCTCTCTCTCTCTCTCATAAAAAAGCGGCGCGGGGGCGGGGGGGGGCAGCGGTGCAGACACAGTAGGAAGAAAGCCAGTCGAAGAGATTAGAGCGATGAAGCTACAAGGTAAAAAATGCCAAGGATGGCCAGCAAACTAAAAAGCAACAAAAGATTCTCCTCTATATCCTTCAGAGGAAGCAAGGCCCGGCTGATTCCTTAATTCCAGGCTTCCAGCCCCTAGGACTGTGAGAAAATAAATTTTTGTTCTTGTTTAAAAAAATGAAGACTATGGAAGAAATGTGTTTATATATTCAAGTCAAAAAAAGCAAGATGCTGAATACATATAGCAGTTCTGCCTTTGGTATAAAAAAAGAAGTTACACAAACACACACACACACACACACACACACACACAAATAAACCATAAACTAAAGAAATGACTACATGTAGAGAGTTAGTAAAAAGTGAGATGGAAGGAATAAGAATGGGAGTGAGCTTTCTCCAGGTATATCTTTTGATATTACTTAATATCTTTATAACCATATCAAGGTTTTAAAAATTCAATAAATACAATTAAGTCAAAAGAATTTAAAAAATCTTAAAATGGAATAGTAACAGAAATAAATGCATCTAATTTTCATCAAAGTTCGGCTCAGGTCATGATCCCAGGGTCCTGGGATAGAGCCCCATGTAGGGATCCTTGCTCAGCAGGGAGCCTGCTTCTCCCTCTCCCACTGCCTGCTACTCTGCCTGCTTGTGCTCTCTCTGTGTCAAATAAATACAATTTTAAAAATAATAAAATAAAATTTCCCCAGTTTCCATAGCATTTCCAAAAGAGTAATTATTAACTTTGTAGAGTGATAGTATGTGATAGTGTTATTCTTAAGAGATGCATTTTATAGTTTATAAGGAAAACAATGCCATAATGCCTACAACTCGCTTTAAATAGTAAGCCAAATATATATACCTATACACATACACACACAAAGAGGGAATTAGTCTATTTTTATATAATTGGTATGCAAATATAATAAAGTAGAAGGTACATGGTGATTTTCATACTTCTTTATACTTTATATTCTATAAACTATCTATAGGTTTGAACATTGTCAAAACAAATTGTTGGGAAAAAATGTACAGGTTAACGTTTATAACCTGGAAGAACTCTGGAATGAGACAGAGAACATAAATGGAGCCAGATACTCCAAGGAAAAAAAAAAGATTCTATCAACTGGGCACAGTTAGTGACAGTTCCAGGAAAAAATAAAACTAATCCATGTTTGTACCCCCAAAGAGTAGGGGTTATTCCCCATATTCATTACATGTAGACTACCATCTCTTCAAGGAGCCTCTCTAGGATCATTTTTTTTTTTAAAGGATAATTCCTGTGTGTCAGGGATCACACACATCCCTGGGACTAAAGGACTCTAGAGAAAGGGCAGATTCTTAGAGTTGACAGCAGCCAACTCTAACTTGTCAATAGAAGAAAAAAGCAAAGCACCGTCATTAAACAGTATAAAACCCGTCATAACTCATTATCAGATGAAGCCAACACAGTGAAAATGGATTAAGAAGGCAAACGAAACTAAGGAAACAGAAGGGAGATGTGCGTGTCCTGAGACTGTTGTGCTCAGACCATTTCTCCTCATCCTGCTCTGAACTCTAATTTGGGGGAAGCTGACACCCGCAGGCTACCTTTCCCAGATTCCTAAGGCAGCTGGTTTGCAGCAAGACTTTGGCCAATGTAAAATTTTGGAAAGAAAGCAGAGGGCAGGTGGAAAGGAAGGGGTGTGTAAACCCAGAGTGTTTATACCCTCCTTCCCTAGCTGAGTGGGTTCTCCTGCAGCAGCTGGGTCTCCTCAGTGAATCCAGCCTCTACCAGATAGGCCTCCAGGCTTCCAGCTCCTTACGCTTATGCAGAGCCCCTGGGCTCTGCTCCTATCTTCTCCTCCCTTTCTTCCTCTAGCTTAGGGGTTGCTGGAGCCTCCTACTGTTCCCAGTGGGCTATCTCCCCATTCTCTGCTAGCATGTCAACTCTTCCCTTTCTTGTTCAAGTAATGCATTTGTAAATTCCCCATGTTTTACATATACAGAATTATTTTTGCCTCTTTGGATCCTGATGATTCAGAATGTGGGAGGAAAAAAGAGGTGAAAAGAGAACGAATTTTGGCAGTCATATATGCAAACACACACAACAGGTAGAGAATGGCAAAGACAGAGTATTAACAAGTGTACGCCATTCTTTTCTACAGAACCTAGTATTTTTAACTTTTGAGCCTCGCTTTGTTGCCAAGTCTCATTAGTCATCCGATAACAACAGTATAATGTTTAAGAATGTAAATTCTAAAGCTAGAAAACCTGGGTTTATACCAGCTTTACCACTAACAGCTCGGTCACCTTAGGTAAATTATTTAAACTTTCTGTGCCTCAGTTTCCTTATCTGCAAAAGGAGGGTAATAATACTCTGTACCTCATATAGAGTTAAAACGTGTACAAAGTGAGCACTCGATAAATACTCTTTAATTCATTTATTTGTGTTCATTTTTACATAGCAAACTTACGGCCTGATTACTATTTACTGTTACTTTTTCCATATAATTATTTTCATGTCTGGTCACAGCTTTCAAGGTACTTTATAAGTATGTCTTCATTTTATCCAACAATCTAGTTGAGGTAGATTGAATATGTCATTAATGAGCCACTCTTGGGATCCTACCCTGCTTATTTTTAACACGTCCTCCAATTTTGCATGGCAAAAATTACATGTAAAGTGCAAAAGGCATTTGAAAGCCAACCATTAGGAATATTCTTGTAGGTGGCCTAATGAATACTGATATATTTTTAATAGAAAATAAAACCCACCTATGTACAATACCAAGAAAACAAACAAATTGGAGAGAGTAATCAGTATGAAATCAACAAAGCCAATAACAAAGAACTAAGATACGTCTACTCTACAATATGAAATCTGTCATTAACCCTGATTTATAAGAATCTATAGGGAAGATTGACAATTCAGGAGACAATATACTGGAAGGACCTAGAAGAAAGAGGGAAATGTGGGTGGAAGATAATTCATTAGCTCTATTACATCAGTTTAATTCAGTGTAAGGAGTTATTTTATTCATCATTGTTTCCAAGGAAACTACGGTTGACTCATCTCACAGTTCAGTATCTTGCAATCACATATACTATTTTATACATGCATGAACACAACCGTTCTTACTCTACAATTTATCTATGCGCTTAACACCCACATAGCATACACCTTGAGAGCAGTATCCATTTTTAGAAAACTGAATTTAACCTGAATGTTTATCTAATGTTTTCAGTCTTATTATTTTCAATGATCCTTTGTTAAAATAAAACAACATGCATCAATAGGTGGCCAGATTATATTTATTTGCCTTTTCTTACCATAGTGACATAAAATATGTCAGGAAATAACTATTTTTTTTTAAAAAAAAAGGTATTTTAAACTACTAGCCTGCAAATTATCAGTACATGCCAGTCTTTCTTATATTTTTTCTTGTATAATTTTCATCATAAAAAAACATAAATGTAAATATGCATAGATGTAAGAGCAAAGGCAAAGTCTGAAAATTTTCAAACTGGACTATATGAAAATACCACCATTTATTTGTCATATTTGCTCCAAAGGCACCCAGATTATTAAGTAAAAGCTTTCTGAGCTTATTAGACACCAGATATCTGAAGCCTTATAAGAGCTAACATTCACGAGGTGGAATATTTCATTTAGCTATTGAGAGTATTTAGTGCCCGGCCAGACATCATTAAATTTACGGGAAAAGGTAAAACATACTATACAGAAAGAATTACATCACCAAACTCCTAGCCATCAGGTAAAGGTAGTATTAGTGAGTTCAGCCTTGATAATGAGGGTATACAGACTAATAGTTCTCCTATCTGCCAGCATTGTGGCGCTCCTCAAGGTTCCACTCATCCATCCCAATATAATACTGCATGACTGCATAAACAGAAAACGTTATTCTCAAGATTTTAGGTGGTTGCTGGAAGATTTTAGAATGTTGTAGTAAAATAAACTACTTTAAGCTTTAGGACAGAATTTGTAAACTGTGCTTTGAGAGAACACATAGAACATACATATATCCTGGGAATTTCCATGAATTATTAAGAAGTATCCTGATGCAAAGAGGTAACAGTTCTAGTGAGGCTCAACATAAGATGAGAATCCTGAGTCATAGTCATACAGAAATGATCAGCAGAAACTGAAAACTTCAATAAGCAAAAAAGTCACCCTAAACCAGAACAGATGAAATTCTCAAGCTTTCCAAGTTAAGGATTTTCACAACTCCTGAAATGTGATATTGAGAAATATTCTCAGACCCGACTTTGTTGATATCTAAACATGTCCATATCTTTATAGCTAGCTGGTAAGCTTTTGTTGTTTTAAATATGCTTCATGTAACAGTATAGTAATCTAACTAAGGATCTCATTTTGTCACATTTATTTAATCAGCTTAGAAGATCTATTAGTCATTTTCACTTTCAGATAGATCAATTGATTGTGCTAAATACCCTGGAGAAGACAAGTACACATGCTACACATTCCTATTCTGCCCAATGCCACTGTCACTGCTGTATAAACTACTCTACATGCTAGGTGAATAGGCTGTCTACACCGAGTGAATCTAAATGTGCTGTTCTGTATTTGAAATCTACTAATTCCACAACTGGATAAAAGGACATAAAAGGGACCAGATTTACCCAACATCCTGAAACAACTAAAAATATGGTAAAAATATTCTATAAAAGTTTAAGATATTAGACATCAGGCAACAAAGGACAATGATCCCTAATTGATGGGAAACAAATGAAATGAGCCCTACACTCTCCCCTTCTTCCTGCCTGTTGGGTTTCTAAGCTCAGCCACAGGGGAGAGGAATCTAGGTTGAGCACCCTCAAACTTCCCAAGGAGCTTAGGGAGCTTAGGAAGGCCATTTACAAAGCAGAATACTTAAAAGGAGAAAGCTATACAAAGATTCTTCATAGGTCTGCAGAAGTTTGCAGCTTAATATCCATTAACTACTGAAGCTAGAGAAGGAAACAACTGAAAGAATTAACAGGCAGTTAATTAACAGGCAGTGTGGAACCACAATCCATACAGGTTCTTGAATAGTTCCTGTTCCATTAGTCAGAGTCCAAGATCTCATAATTCATAAGCATCAAAGTTCATGAAGAACTCAGAAAGGTTTTGCCTCAATAGTGGGGAAAATTTACTCAAGGTAACACAATTCCCTTTACCCACCAAAGATTAAAAACAAGGCCCAAAACCGTTTTCAAGTAACTAAAATATCTCCTAGTTAAAAACTCAAAAATATTCATACGACTGCAAAATTATCCACCAACAAGACAAAATTCACAATGAATATCTGACATGTAATTAAAATTTTCTATCCAAAGAAGCAGAAAAATATGATGCATAATGAGGAGCAATTTAATCACTTGAAACTGACCCAGAAACAACACAAATAATAGAATTAGTTAACAAGGACATAAAAATTATAAACGGATTTCATGTGTTTAAGTAGCTAGCAGAAGGATTTAAATGCTAAATAAAGGCATGGAAGATTTTATACATCCACAATTTAAATTATAGAAATAAAAACCAAAATATTAGAAATGAAAATACCTAGGATAGGATTAAAGACATATTAAACATAGTAGAAAATAAGATTAGTAAGCTTGCAATATAACAGTAGAAACTATTAAGTATGAAGATCATAAAGAAAAAAGAAAACTGTTTACATGAGCTGAGAGACAACTTAAAAGGTCCTAAGGTTTGCATATTTGGGAGTTCTCAAAAGGAAGAAGAGAGAAAAAATATTTGAAGAAAATATAGGCAAATTTTCCAAACTTAATCAAAACTATAAACTCAGCTGGAACAAACAATCCTAAAATTTGTATGGAACCAGAAAGGTAGGGGGTGTTGAAAAAGAAAAGCAAAGCTGGTGGCATCACAATTCCAGACTTGAAGCTCTCTTACAAAGCTGTGATCATCAAGACAGTGTGGTACTGGCACAAAAACAGACACACAGATCAATGGAATAGAACAGAGAACCCAGAAATGGACCCCCAACTCTATGGTCAACTAATCTTCAACAAAGCATGAAAGAATACCCAAGTGAAAAAAAAAGACAGTCTCTTCAACAAATGGTATTAAAAAGACTGGACAGCCACATGCAGAAGAATGAAACTGAACCATTTTCTTCCATGATACACAAAAATAAACTCAAAATGGATGAAAGACCTAAATACGAGACAAGAATCCATCAAAATTCTAGAGAAGAACACAGGAGAACACAGGCAGCAACCTCTTCAACTTGGGCCACAGCAACCTCTTGCAAGATACATCTCCAAAGACAAGGGAAACAAAAGCAAAAATGAACTATTAGGACTTAATCGAGATAAAAAGCTTTTGCACAGCAAAGGAAACAGTCAACAAAACTAAAAGGCAACCGACAGAATGGGAGAAGATATTTGTAAATGACATATCAAATAAAGGGCTGGTGTCCAAATTTTATAAAGAACTTATCAAACTCAACACCCAAAAAACAAAAAATCTAGTCAAGATATGGGCAGACGACATGAACAGACATTTCTCTAAAGATGACATACAAATTTCCAACAGACACATGAAAAACTGCTCCAAATCACTTGGCCTCAGAGAATTACAAATCAAAACCACAATTAGATACCACCTCACACCAGTCAGAATGGCTAAAATTAACAAGTCAGGAAACAACAAATGTTGGCGAGGATGTGGAGAAAGGGCAACACTCTTACACTGTTGGTGGGAATGCAAGCTGGTGCAGCCACTCTGGAAAACTGTATGGAGGTTCCTCAAAAAGCTGAAAATAAAGCTACCCTACAACCCAGCAATTGCACCAAAGGTACTTACCCCAAAGATACAAATGTAATGATCTGAAGGGGCACCTGCACCCCAAAACTCATAGCAGCAATGTCTGTAATAGCCAAACCATGGAAAGAGCTGAGATGTCCATTGACAGATGAATGGATAAAGATGTATATATGTATATGTACACAATGGAACATCAGCTCTCAGAAAGGACGAACACTTACCATTTACATGGATGTGGATGGAACTGGAGGGGATTAGCTAAGTGAAATAAGTCAGTCAGAGAAAGATAATTATCACATGGTTTCACTCAAATGTGGAATATAAGGAATAGTGCAGAGGATCAAAGGGGAGGGGAGGGAAAATGGAATGGGAAGAAATTGGAGAGGGAGACAAACCATGAGAGACTCTGGAAAACAAACAGGGTTGAAGAAGGGGAGGTGGGTTCAGGGATGGAGTGACTGCGTGATGGGCACTAAGGAGGGCACGGGATGTGATGAGCACTGGGTGTTATACACAACTGATGAATCATTGAACACTACATCAGAAACTAATATACTATATGTTGGCTAATTGATTTTAAGTTAAAAAGAAAAAAAAAACTATAAACTCACAAACCCAAGCTCAACAAACCTCAGGCACAAGAAACAAAAAGAAACCTACACCACAGTAAATCAAAACCAAATTACTTAAAGCCAGTAATAAAAAAGAAACCTTAAAAACAGCCGGGGGGTAGGGGGGAACATACTGTATGTAAAGAACAAAGATTAGAATGACAGGAGCCTTTTGACTGGAAATAATCCAAACCAGAAGACAGTAAAGCCACCTCTCGGAAGTACTAAAAGAACAGGAAAATTGCCAACCTAGATTATAGGAACAGTAAAATGTTTTCCTCAAAAACAAAGATGAAATAAGGACTTTTTCAGATATATTAAAGCTAAAAAGAATTCATTACCAGAAAATCCACACTATAAAAAATGTTAAAGGCTATCCCTCAGTGAGAAGGAAATACCAAATGAAAATCTGTATCTACACACACACACACGAATTAGTAACTACATTATTTTAGTCTCTTGAAATATACTTGTTTAAATAAAAAAAAACAATACACTGCATGATTCATTATGTATGTAGAAGCAAAATGTATGACAATAATAGTGCACAGCCTAGGAGGGGAAAATGCAATTATCTTATGGTATGGATTTTACACTACTCATGGAGCAGTATACTAGCACTTGAAGGCAAAAAAATAAAGTAAAACAAACAAAATGAATAAAATAAAATAAAAACTAGCATTTGAAGGCAGACTTCAAAGTTAAAGAGGAGAACTATAAAACCTAAAGCAACCCCCCTAACATAAGTCAACAAAGGGGGTAGTGGTGAATGGCATCATAAGGAATAGTTAACTGATCCAAAAGAAAACTGGAAAAGGGAATAAACAAAAGATGAGACAAATTAAAAATAGCAAGAATATAAATTTAAACCAAACCATATCAATAAATACATTAAACAGAAATAGCCTATTAGTAATGTGAGTGGCTTTCATCCCAACAGCCTGAATAGAACAAAAACGCTGACCCTTTCTAAGAGAGAATTCTTCCTGCTTGACTGCTTTTGAACTGAGACATGAGCTTTGTCTCGTCTTGGGACTGGAACGGAAACACTGGCTCTTCTTGGGTACAGAGTCTGTCAGCCATTGGACTGGAAGTACACCATCAGTCCCCCCTTTTTCTTAGGCCTTCGGACTATAACTGGACAATGCCAGCAGGCTTGCCTGGGTCTCCAAGCTTGCTGACTCCCTCTGCACACACAGGCACTTGTATGAGACCATTCCTTATAATACCTCTTCTAAAAAAAAAAAAAAAATACACACACACACATATATTATTACCAATAAGGTTTTATATATATATATATACACATATATTTATACATACACACACACCCCTACCTAGATGCATATATAGTTTCTGTCATCTACTGCTTCATTTCTGTGGAGAACTCTGGAGAACCCTGAGGTACCCTGACCCAACACCATGTTAACACTACTCAAAATTTTTCTTTTTTTTTTTTTTTTTTAAAGATTTTATTTATTTGACAGAGAGAAACATAGCGAGAGAGGGAACACAAGCAGAGGGAATGGTAGCGGGAGAAGCAGGCCTCCTGCAGAGCAGAGAGCCCGATGCGGGGCTCGATCCCAGGAC
>JAQQSY010002811.1:0-13412 GCA_028646535.1 Procyon lotor
TGGTTCCCTTCACCTAGCCTCTATGTGTATGTAAGGGAGTCTATAGAATGTGGTTGCCTGGAGTTAGCATGTCAAAATTAGTTGTTTGAACTCAGGGAAGCCATTTAACCTCCCTGTTTTCAAGTACCTCATTTATTAAATGGGGAACTCTTTTGGCTATTATGATAATCTAACAATACATACACACCTAGTAAAAATAGTGCTGACCACATAATTGTTTAGTAAATATTATTTATCTTTATACATCTTCTTCACTGAAATCTTTCTCTTCACTGAAATCTTTGTTCTCACTCTATAGTGTCGTCAAAACTTTCAAACACATATAAAACTTGATAAAATTTTAATAAATTCATTTGTACATATAAGCCAGCTTCAACAATTATCAACTTAATGCCAGTTTTGTCTGGACATAACTTCAGTGACTCTCTCCTCTCCCAGATAAGAAAAAAAGCCCAGACGTTTTATCATTTCATAAATAAATATTTCAGTGTCTATCTTCAAAATAGAGGGATTAGTTTTAATATAATCATACTACTATTAAACGATCTAAAAATTCATAATCTTTCCAAAATATTTTCAAATATCCAATTGGTATTCCCCTATTTTATCACACATTTTTTAATAGTTTCCTTGAATCAACACCCAAATGTTTCCTTTATTTCCTATAAATTGGCAATTAGACTCACAGATTCAAATGAATAAGATTCAGGTTTCATTTTTTTTTTAGACAGAGTAGTGTGTATTTGCATCAGTGTACTCTCAAAGTAAGCTATCTTTCTGTGAAGTTAACAGTAATTGAGGATTGTTGCCAAATTATTATTCATTAATAATTTTGAAATGGTGATTTTCATCATTCTTTTTTCATTTAACTGCCACACTACTTTTATAAAAACTAATTTCCATTTATCAACTATTTAGTTACTCGGATATAGAGTTTATAAGGACAAAACAAAGAAGTTGATTGGGGTTACTTTTTTCTGTCTTTATTTAAAAGTAGTCCCAGACTCAAATATCCCTTCTGTAACTAATGTCATCTCTACTAATGTCCTAACAACATTAAGAAGATCCCCCTTAAATATTCCCTCTTTCTTGGTATCCAAGAGCCCAATCTTTTCTGTTTTGCCTACATTTCTGGCCATTTATTCTCAGTTAATTACACTAACTTTTATTATTCTATCATTCTTTTAAATGCTGAAATTCCAGGATTGTGTTTTTAGTACTCTTCCTAGTCCATACTACATGCTTGCACTTAAAAATTGCATTAACTCACAAGTCTTCAAATTTAACATATACAGGAATGGATTTTCATACTGAATCTCCAGTGCTGATATTTCTCCAAAGATATAGATCCATGTGTATAAACTTATACTGAAGATCTCTAATTGACTTTTAAAATGAGCGTATCTCAACTGACCTTACCTCCAATACAACTTATACCTTCTCCCATAGTCTCACTAGAAGATACTACTTTATATACAGTTAACAAAGATAGAGACCCAAAATTTCATTTTAAAATCCCTTTGCCCTCAGCATTGTGTGAACCTTGTCATAAGATTTTATTAGTTTCACATTAAATATGTCTCTTATACATATTACTAGCAGGTGTAGAAAAATAAGCAAAAGTCAAAGGTAGCACTAAGTAGGGAACAAAATTTTAAGTAGATAAGATAAAATTTTAAGTAGATATTTTAAGTAAAAAATTAATATATCACCCAAAATCAAAAGGACACTCTTGCTTGGCATTTTATTTTATGCATTTTTTATGATGGGAATTAAATGGGAATCTTACACCATTGAGCAATCAATTATAAATAGTAAACAATAATTTTATCCAAAATTTTTCCACTATTATAATTTTGGATCATGAAATTAGGAAAAAAAAAAAACTGGAAAGCGTCTGACTGACTTTTCCTTTGTTCAAATAGGTATACCCTATAGAGAAGGTGCTCTGAACCATGTCAGCAAATAAATTGACATGGATTATGCTGAAAAAAATTTTTAAAAGATAATAAAAATTTAGTCACAATCATTTGAAAGGATAATTCTTGAAGAGTTGCCACTCTGATAGAAGGATAAAGTAAAATTATTTACTGTATATTCCTTGGAGTGGTAACAGCCCTAACCATATGAGCTATGGAAGTCAGACCAAACAACAAATGTTTTTCAATTATTCCTTTTTTTCTTTACAAATATATGAAATGCAATTATAATGTATATTAATATCAAGTAAAATATTTCAGAATGTGCAATCTAAATGTGTTTTCAGGTGAAACAAATTGTAGACTTCTCAGTCCTTTGCTTTGCTCCTACTGAAGAAAGCACCAGGTGTTTTGATCTAATTTTTGTGTAAAGCCCAAGTCTTTCTCAGGATTTTCTGAAAGTTCCCCGTGCTTAATGATGAGCCATTACTTTATGTCCTGTCAAGGCACATGGTCATAATACAGAAGAAAGCTTCCAAAAAAAATAAATGCTCCTTTGTGCTTTATAAAAAAAAAGTTGTTTAAAAGTCAAAGTCATATAGGCTTTGAAAACATTGTTTCTATTATCCTCTATTGGAGCTTCACAAAACATTCTAGAAATGCAAAGACTCACCTAAGTTTAATTTAATGATTCCCCAAATGTTTGATCATGTGACCCTTTTGGTTTATAGTAGTTATTACTACTACCACATGGTAATTCTAAGAGAAGATTGTCATCCATGTGAACACTTCTCAGGTTAACCACAAGAATGTTGTATTTTCTCAACAATGCTACTCTGGGGAAACATTGATGAGAAGATATCTGCTCTGAGTTGTACGTGTATCAGTGCAATGTATCTGCATGTTTCATCCATACTCATGCCTGCTTTCCCTGGAGATCAATGCCATAGTGAAATTATGATGCAGTTGGGGAGTGGCATAAGCTCTAAAACATATAAAACTAATTAGTCAACTTTACTTACTTTGAAATATGTACTGTATTTTATTAATTTCTGATACTTGGGATGTGGTCTTGAAATAAGAGGTTACTGAATAAAATATTAAAACAAAAAGTGAATCACGGCCTTGGTCTTATTACTCTTATTACCCTGGCAAAAATGTCATTTGATATTAAAAATTATAGAAATTTTCAAATAATCTATGCCAAAGGAGGCAATAGGTTTAGGGAAGAGCGATTGTCCAAGAAAAAAGGAATGGGTAACAAAAGGCTGTTGATAGAATGAGTGTTCATAGTAGAAATGAGTGCATCCCATTACACATCAACACTAAGGGACTGAGGAAAAAGATTGAGCTGGAAACAAGACTGAAAATTGAAAAAGCATCACACACACACACACACACACACATACACACACATTGTGGTAAACTTTAAAAAGGATGTTATGTGGGAAAAAGAGAGGTAGAAAATAATAGAAGTACTACAGGTATCCCTGATTTCTGAAAGTTCACCCTATGCCACTTCCTACTTATGAAAGACCTACATTAATATAGGCAGTGGTCTTTCTCATAAAAGCAAAAATCCTCTTCAGATTTCTCTCGGTTAGCAAAAATAGGTAGTACTAATATAGGTCTTTGATAAAAGTGAAGTGGCATATCACAAACTTTTGGAAAGCAGGGGGCAGTGACTTTAAGCCATTTTAGCTTACAAAGAATTTCATAGGAATATTCTATTCCTGGATAGCTGGGCAATCTGTATGTATAGGACTCATAAAATCAGGAAATAAATAAAACAAAGAAAATACATATGGAAATTTTACACAGATATTTCTGGAGAAATTATCCAGAACCAAAGATATTAAAACAAGCATTACTAACCTTTTAAAATGTTGTTTAGTACTCTTAGATGATAGCCTTTGGGGACTGGGGAACTCTTTAAAACTTCAGAATTTGTCTATGTATATTTTGGAAGGAGAATTCTCATAGTTGTTATTGAATTTTCAAAGGATTCCAGACCATAAAATATTAAAAATCCTGACAAAGTAATAATGGACTATTCTCTAGTCAGTGATTTCTTATCTCTGCAAACAAACAATTTGTAATAGAACTCTCCTACTATTTCCATTTATTTTTCCGAGGTTTAATCTAAGTCCTAGGGAGTCATTCTGAGATACGATCCCAAGAGATTAACTTATTTGTATCCAAAGACAGTAGATGGAAGATATCGATAGTAATAGCTTCATAAGGCAGTGGGACCTAGAGATAACATAATCTGATTTCTATTCTTCAATGAACTAAGTAGAAAACTATACTAACACTAAACAAAGTCTATGTAGCGAAAACAATGATATTATCATAAAGAGTACAATTTTTAAAAAATGACAAAGTCTCTTAACTACTAAATTACATGGATGTGAAATCGAATAGGTTTGTTTTCACAACAGGATTTTTAGCACAGGTTTTATTGTGTTAAACCTAAGCTAGTGTTGATATTTTGACTCATCAGACAAGTTTTAATGGTCTATATAGATCCTTTCCCCAACACTTATTTATCTTCTTGTATGTTTAAATACTTATTATGTTAGATACTCAAGATCCAGACTATGAACTTTGGAGCCTAGAGATGTGGTTCAAATTCACACTTGCTGTGTGACTCTGGGCAAGTTAGTGTATACCTCTATGCTTCTGCCTCTTCATTTGCAATACAAACAATAACAAATTTACTATGAGTATTTTGGCCAGCTCATATTCTTAATGTTCCTGTCACACAGATTGTTAAGCTATTATCTACCTCAAAATCTTTGTATATACTGTTTCCCATACCAGGAACACTCCTCCCCCAGAACTTTGTATGGCTCATTATTCTAATTCTTAAGGTCTCTGATTAAATGTCTGTGGGGGTTACTTGGCTTGTCTAAAAGCATCACACCATGCACCATCTTTTTTTTCATTATGGCACACTGTTTATTTCCTTCAAAGCACCTTACAAATATGTATTTATTTTGTTTGTATATCTCATCATTTGTTTATTATCTGTCTTTCCTTAAAGAATATAAGCTCAAAAAAAAAAAAAGAATATAAGCTCAATAAAAGCAAAAACCAGGTCTATTTTGCTGACTGCTGTATCCTTATCACCTAGCACAGTTCTTGGACCAATATAGGTATTCAGTACATGCTGTCTGAATGAAAGACAAAATAAAGTAGACATCACACTGTGACACACAGTAAGTCCTAAATAATTGCTAGTGATTATTAGTCTTGAGGAATTAAAGATCTCAAACACTAATCAATTCTTCCTTCTTTCTTTTGTCTACCTAAGACAAAAAAATAACCAAAGGAAAGAATCTTTAATAAATGAAGCCTTTAGGGGCGCCTGGGTGGTTCAGTTGTTAAGTGTCTGCCTTCGGCTCAGGTCATGATCCCAGGATCATGATCGACCATGATCGAGCCCCGCATTGGTCTCCTTGCTTGCCAGGAAGCCTGCTTCTCTCGCTACCATCCCCTCTACTTGTGTTCCCTCTCTCACTGCATTTCTCACTGTCAAATAAATAAAATCTTTAAAAATAAATAAATATTTATTATTTATAATAAATAAATAAAATAAAATAAAAATAAAAATAAATGAAGCCTTTATAAGTCCTAATATATGGGCCTCTGTGGTACAACTATATTGAAGAATCTGATTTGAATATCAGTGCAAATTGAAGCTTTATTTTCTCCCCTCCAATCAAAACTTTGGAAGTCACCTGTTAGTAAAATTAATTGCAGAGGTGACTTCAAAGACATTTATACACTCTTCATATAGATTTTGGTCTACTTACAAACTCAGTTTCTGCATTAGTAGGTGGAAAAGATTATGGACACCAAGTTTTTGAGTCACCAAGTCTTCTCCTGGAAGTCTCCCCCAAAGACTTGTCAAGACATGCCTCTTTGCTACTAACTTTTGAGGCCACGTTACTCCATGTACTAGCACACATGGTGTTACCCAGTGAATCTTTCCCCAATAAAGAATAGCAAGTAAAAGGTGGAGTAAGAAAAAAGGGTGTTCTTCCAATGACTTTTCCAAGAAAATAGAACTGTTTGGGAAATCTTTTCTGAGACTAAAAAAGGAAGATAAGGAGAGAAGGTAAGTGTTAACTATCTCCAATTATTGTTTTGACGTTGTTATTTTTTTTATTTTTTTAAAGATTTTTATCCATTTATTTGACAGAGGGAGAGAGATGATAATCAGGCAGAGAGGCAGGCAGAGAGAGAGGGGAAAGCAGGCTCCCTGCCAAGCAGAGAGCCTGATGCGGGGCTTGATCTCAGGACCCTGAGATCATGACCTGAGCCGAAGGCAGAGACTTTAACCCACTGAGCTACCCAGGCACCTGATGTTGTTATTTTTATTGCTATTTTTAGGATAGTATCTCTGCCCTTAAGAAACTATAACTTATCAGGGCACCTGGGTGGCTCAGTGGGTTAAATCCTCTGCCTTCAGCTCAGGTCATGATCTCAGGGTCCTGGGATCGAGTTGTGCATCAGGATCTCTGCTCAGCAGGGAGCCTGCTTCCCCCTCTCTCTGCTTGCCTCTCTGCCTACTTGTGATCTCTCTATCTCTGTCAAATAAATAAAATTTTAAAAAAATCTTTAAAAAAAACCTATAACTTATCAATGTGAGACATACTAGTAAAAAATAAATAAGGAAACCATCATGTGCACAAAGGGTGTTAGGAATAAGTAAGAAGAAATACTTGATCTCTGATGACTAATGAAAGGCTTCTTCATGAAGTGTACACTCTAGAAGTGTACTGTCAAATATGGTAGTCCTTAACCAAATGTGGTTATTTCATTATAAATTTAAATTAATTAAAATTAAAAATTTAACTCTTTAATCTCACCAGCCATATTATAAGTGCTCACATACAGCTGGTAGCCATCCTATTAGACAAGTATTTATACTTACCTAGTAGGTAAGTATAAAACATGGCCATCATTGTAGAAATTTGTATTGGACAGCATTAACCTAGAGAACTAGCAGTCTTGCATGTTATTCTTGTGTGGGATATCTTAGAGAGGGCAAGAATAGAGTAAAAACCAATTAGCATAGAGATATAGTGAGATGGAGGAAAATGCTTAAACAAGGACATAGTGGTGGGAGTGCTGATAGAAAGGAACTAATAAAAAATTACAGATGTAGAATCAGTAAGACACATGGATGGATTAATACCATTGGTTAGGAAGGGAAGCATGAGTCCAAACGTCTGGCTTGAGTGACCAAGTGGCTGTTTACCATGATCAGAATATAGAACACTTTACCCTATGTGTCAGTGTAAGCTTCAACAAATCTTGCCTAGTTCTTTTCATGGTTATTTCTCTGACCAAAGACAGAAACCAAGCTTTCACATCATCACATCTACAGGCCCCTGGATCTTAGCTCTGGTCTCAGTGACTGTTCAAATATGAAAACATTGATGTCCACACAAACAAGCATTGGCATGCCACACAGTGCAGTTACAATCTATATCCAGAAAAGAAACATTTTTCCCAAAAAGAGCAACACAATTTTTATTGACAAAGACCTGACTCAAAAAGGCATAGACATCAATCTACATTATTAAGAGAACACCAGGCTTAGAAGTTTAAAACTCCATTATTACCTCAAAGATTTCATCTCATATAGTGGTTTACCTAGTTGCTGTGTACATTTGAAACTAAAGAGATAATTCTTGAGACTACCCCAGAATCCCAGAATAAAGGAGGAAAAATGTTTAAAAAAGGGTGAGGGAAGGAAGGTTTATAGTAACCACTTTTTGGAAAACAGGAAATTGCAGCTTTGAAATGAAGCTTTAATTTCCCCGGGTTCTAGAAGTCTCATCAATGCCTTTGGAATTTCATTCAAGACTATAATTCACATATTCAAATTACTAGGAATTATTGCTAAAGCACTGGAGAGTGATTGAGGGGGATAGTTGGAAAGGAAGTAGTGGTACCAGCTGCTCATTCTCTCCACCCACATCTCAATTTTCATTCCCAGAAAGGAATGCCTGAGGCAATGACTTGAGTGCCTGAGATTTACAGGGGAGGTGATTCCAGAAAGCAAGAGTGAGGAAGGGGGTAGAAGCAAAAGCCAAGTGAAAAAGCTGTAAAAACCAAGAACTCCCTTTCCACCAGGATCTCTGGGAAGCTTTGACAATGCCCTGGAAATGAGCCTCTGGAAAATGAAAAGTCTGTGCTTTTGTCCACCAGTTCCCATCCCATATTATTATTATTATTTTTTAAGATTTTATTTATTTGACAGAGAGAAAGTGAGAGAGAAATGAGAGGGGAGAAGGTCAGAGGAAGAAGTAGACTCCCCATGGAGCTGGGAACCTGATGTGGGACTCAATCCCGAGACCCCTGGATCATGACCCGAACCAAAGGCAGTCACCTAGCCAACTGGGACACCCAGGCATCCTCCTATCCCATATTACTTAAAAGTTGCCCTTAGGTGCTTTTTCATCCACAAACTTTTCATGCTGCATTTACACACAGTCTTGTGAGCTCCTTTGGCTTCAGTGATGGCCCTGAAGCAGAGAAGTAGAGTTGTGTACGGCACAAAGTGGGTGGTTTTACCATAAGACAGAACTCTTCACCACATCTTTGGATAAAATCACTCAGATGAAGGAAGGTGACCCAGGATACCACAAGTGTTGATCTGATCCCTGCACTGCTCAGATCCACTCAAGCCTTCCTACTCTTTAAGACAGGGCTGGCCTCAGTGGCCTGTGACCAAAGCTGTCATGCAAGTTCTGTGCTCTGTAAGGCTTGGTGCTTAAAGTTCATTTGTGTCATCTTTGAACTTGCATTTTGTAAGTAAACTGAAGAACAATGACACCTCTGTGTGTGTGTGTGTGTGTTTGAGAGAGAGAGAGAGAGAGCAAGAGAGAGAGAAAAGTCTGAGATCAAGTTGTCTGCAGGAGTGACTTCTTCTGAGGATTCCATTCTTGGCTTGTAGATGGCTGCCTTCTCTTCCCTATGTCTTCAGATGGTCTTTTGTGTGTGTCTGTATCCTGATTGCTTCTTCTGGAAGTACTGGATTAGGGTGCACACAAAGAACCCATTTTAACCTAATTACCTCTTTAAAAAGCCTATCTCTAAATACAGTCATATTTGGAGATTTTGGGGGTTATGATCTTGACATATGAATTGGGGGTGTGGAGGAGACAACATGTTTCAGTATCAAATGGTCAGAGTCTGATGATAAATCTTACTTTCAACTTTTGGTCTCTGAACCCAGATATTCTAGCTATTCGTAATAAAGCAGCATGAATAGTTCCTGAATTATCATAAATATTGCATCCTAGAGGATGGCACCATAACTTTCCAGTGCTTCATTTCCCCTCTGACGCCTTAGATGAAGGCATTCTAGGGTTCTATCTGACTACTAGAGTGATGTGTCCATAGTAAAATCAGTGGATTCTTGATCATGCACTCATAGTCACAAATTCTTCACTGTAAATTGGGTTTTTGGATTGAGGTTCTATTATGTGGCATCCAATGTCGGGAAGTCAGGTACACTATCAGCACTCCTCTAATGGTTCTGATAGAGACACTGCAATCAGAGTAGGTAATCCAGTATACTTACATCTGGTACAGGTGTGGAAGGGTGGAAGGCATATTATGTGATTAATTTTTGACTAAGAGGTTGTTTGGATATGAGCGCTCACTACCAGGAAAGCAGTAATGCAATCAACCTTAAAGGAGACAAAGTAAAGAGGACAACGCTGTTGGGCTCTGCATAACTGAAATCCCTGTCACCAGGACTACTCCACATGAACCCACTGAACAAGCACTGAAGAATAGGGTTCAGTCATGGATAGGGTTAGGCGACATCTGCCAGGCTCCTGATTTATGAGTGGCTCTTCCATACCACATGCTCTGTTGTGAACATCAGCATGGAACACAGCAATCCTTTCACTGTGTATGCTCATTCCCACAGATCCAGTCAGCATTCACTTCTCCAAATGCCCTTGCCTCTAATCTTCTACTTTGCCTTTCCAGTTTCCCCAAACCAACCTATCAAGGTATTCACTACTATCCAGACTCTATGTACATCGTTGCTGGAAGTCATTTCTCACTCCTTCAATGCATACATCCAAGAGTTTTTTCACAGGTCTGCTCAATGCAACAGCAGTCTGTTCTTAGCTAACACCAATACAGTAAGCTAAACGACTATTGAAAACCCCCAATTTTCCTCGGTCACCAGAGGATTCAACCCCCTTGAGTCACATAGGTGGGAGAAGGGAGATGTCAGTGGAACACAAGTCGGAGACTGTGCCATCACTTTATGAAACGGACTTAGGTTCACTGGATACATTTGATCCAAAATACCTTTAATGTTGTATGATGTATTGCTACTATACACACTGGACCTGATGAATTAATAGAACTGATAACATCCGTAAACTCCATTAAGTCATGAAGTCACTTATCATCAGCCTCTACTACTGCCCATTAGTACATCACACTAGTTGAATGCTAGAATAGCTCCATGATCCAGTATTTCACTTTGCCTGTACTTTATCCCAAATTAGCTGAGAATCTTATTGTGATATCACCACATGCCCACCACTTAACACCACCAGTGAGATACACAGTACATTCTGATGATGAGAGACTTTGATGGTTACACAGGACAGATAATTGAAAGGACTCGTAAATCCCACAGATTTACGTAAGGCTTTAATGAAGCTAAACCATTTTGTAGAGAGCAGTAGAAATAAAATGCAGGTAAGCATGGGAGACTGAGATATTTTAGGCACAACTCTCCAGAGTCTTTGCTCCTTAACCCCAGAGTACGAACTATTAAGACATAGATGAGGAATCTTGGTTTCAGGAGAGTTGGGGCAAGAGTTTCCAGGAAGGGTCTTTTATTCCCCAGTGGACACACACCTGGGCCGGCTACTCCAGATTTCACAGGGTTTAAGTCATCAATCTACACATCCCTAAACAACAGAAACAAAGTGGCTCTAGGTGCCGAGGACATCTCAAGCATTAAGTAGCTCATTACTACTAGCTAGCCTATCTCCTCCTTATATCAGTCCCTAGTCAGTATCAGACTTGCAGGCAGCCCCACAGATAACACAGATAAGTAATTCTGCTTTGAGATAACTTTATCTTACAGAGTGACCTAGTTCCAGAATTTTATTCTGAATTCTTGCTTCCTAGGAATAATTCTGGCTTCAACTTCTAAGTTTTTTGTTTTTTCCAAAGCATAACCTCGGTCAAAGTCATGGCTGCAGGTCATTTATTTATGAAATTCCTAGAAATCAGAAGTTGGTGAACAGGGAAGTGAGAAGGGAAAGAGGGAAAAACATCAGAGAGGTTGCTTTATTGAGGTTTTGGGAAAGGAAAACTAAAGGAATCCCAACAAAAACCTGTTTTCTACACTTTTCCTGCTTTTATCCTTGCTAGGACCTAAACACAGCCACTTTACAGAGGCCTTCCAGAGCATAGTGTGGGTCCTCTAAAGGTCAAGGAGTTACCAATTTCCGTGAAGTCTTCCAGCACAATAGATAACATTTAAGGACCGACCAGACAGTGTCATCATGAACATTTTCTTTTCTTTTTAATTTAATTTAATAATTTATATATTTATTAGAGAGATAGAGAGCCAAGAGAGAGAATGCGAGCAACCGTGCAGGGTAGGGAAGAGGGGGAGTGAGAGGGACAAGCAGAATCTGAGCTGAGCATGGAGCCTTCCTGGGGCTCAATCTCACAGCCCTGAGTTCATGACTAAGCTGAAACCAAGAGGCAGACATGTAACCAACTGAGTCACTTAGGTGTCCCCATCATGAACATTTTCTAAGACCACTGACTCATCAAGAGTGATGGGCTTGGGGCATAAGTGACTTATGGAAGACAGCTAAACATTCATCTTTGTTGCTGGATGCCTGAAAAGATATATGCACTGAACCGCCGTTCTCAGTAAAAACTCTAGACCCTAAGCAAAGATGAGACTCCCTCTTTTTTTTTTCCCTGAGTCTCCCAGCTTCTTTATCTGGACTCCATGTCTCCAGTAAACTCTGCTTACCTCCTCTTGGCTTGCATTTGGTTTCTATACTGCATAAAGCCAAAACCCCTCTTGTCTGTGTCTGCAGGATCCTCTCTAGGTCCATGGACCAGCCAGCTTATATCCAGTTTCAGCTGGATTCACCAAGAAGAGTAAAGCATTGCCTCCTATGAATGCCTGTTTGAAACTTGGGATGCTGAGGCAACCATTTAGTAGCTTTCATCCATGTTTGTTGAGAGTTGCACCTTGGGATGTTAATGCCTTCATCCTCTCTGGCTGCACTAGGATGCAAAGGAACAGTCTGCTGTGGCTCTGAAGAAGACCACGGCTTTAAATATAGTCCTGTTGCAGGGGTGCCCAGGTGGCTCAGTCAGTTAAGTGTCTGCCTTTGGATTGGGTCATGATGCCAGGGTATTGGAATTGAGCCTGTGTCAGACTTTCTAATCAGCAGGAGCCTGCTTCTCCCTCTCCCTGCCACTCCCTCTGCTTGTACTCTCTCTGTGTGTCAAATAAATAAAATTTTTCAAAGTAAGTAAATAAATAAATAAGGTCCCGTGACAGAAATCTTTCAGGAATTTTGAGATCTTGTTGTAAAACACAGCCATCATTAAAAATTAAAATTCCATAAATTTATAATTAAATAAATCACGTGAAGAACAAAAGTAATTAACACTCAAAACCCATCCTACCCTAATTATTTTCTATTATCTACCCCCTTGTGATCATTTTTCTATTATCTGTATGGTGAAATGCTAACATGATGGAGTGCTACTGTATCTCTTCCCAGAAACACACTCAATGTTATAAGGTAGCTTGAAATTCTCCATGGTGAAAATATTTACACCATGGAAAAAAAAAAACAAAAAACAAAAAACATTATAAATCAAGGCTTGATTCCTGCTCTCTCATTCAGCCCCAGCTTCTGGTTACACAGACTAGATTCCCATTACAGACAAGTAGTGAGAAACATGTCCTTGAGATGGGAGACTATCAGGGTGAATTGCTATTGCCCAACCCATGTGGTTGAAATCAGAAAAGCCAAGGATATGCGATATTGGTAGTTAAAATAATCAGCTGTACTCCCAGTCTCCCAGACTTTATTCCAAAGTGGTAGTGATGTATTTTGCTTCCCTTCTAATCCCCATCTGTCCCTCAACCACCCTCCATAGATATTAATTGGACATGTTTGACTTAATGATTTTAAGATGAAGAATTTCAGGGATGAAAGGTGAAGAAATTAAGAGGCTAGGTATTGGCTGGGATACCATCCTATACCATTGAAGTGAGTCAAGATAAACAATGAGTAAGAAGAGAAAGAGATGGGGTAAAAATCTTGAAAATGTCTTCAAAAGTTAAGGAATAGTGGCTGAAAAGTGTGGTGTGTAATGAATATTATATCTGACTTAAGTATTCATAAAATGGGAGGAATTTTAAATGAGAATGGTGGAATAATGATTGGCAAT
>JAQQSY010002812.1:0-13412 GCA_028646535.1 Procyon lotor
TGTCCTCAAAGAGCTTATAGACATGGCTAGTAGATAGATAAGTAAGTTAGCAATCTCAATCCAGAAGGGTAGGTTATAAGGAGACCAAATATATTTCAACATTTACTTTATATATTTTTTTATTTCTTTTTTTTTAATTTTTTTTTTTTTAATTTGACAGAGAGAAACACAGCGAGAGAGGGAACACAAGCAGGGGGAGTGGTAGCGGGAGAGGCAGGCTTCCTGCTGAGCAAGGAGCTCGATGTGGGGCTCGATCCCAGGACCCTGGGATCATGACCTGGGCCGAAGGCAGACGCTTAACGACTGAGCCACCAAGGTGCCCCTATTTTTTTATTTCTTAAAAAGATTTTATTTATTTGGGAAAGAGAGAGAGAAAGAGAAAGAGAGTGTACAGGCAGGGGGGAGGGGCAGAGGGAGAGGGAGAAGCAGGCGCCCTGACGAGCAGAGAGCCCAATGCGGGGCTTGATCCCAGGACCCTGAGATCATGACCTGAGCTGCTTCTTAGAAATGGGGAGGGAGACAAACCATAAGAGACTCCTAGACTCATGAAACGAACTAAGGGTGGCTGGGAGGCGGGGGTGGGGGGGTGGGTAGGGATAGGGGTGGCTGGGTTGTGGACATTGGGGAGGGTATGTGCTGTTAAGTGCTGTGAAATGTGTAAGCCTGACGATTCACAGACATGTACCCTGGGGCAAATAATACATTATATGTTAATAAAAATTAAAAAAAATAAAAAAGAAATGTCTTAAACTGATTAGATTAGCCTGGATATTAACAGGTTCCTCAGATGGAAGGATATTTGAGTCTTAAGAATGTTAGTGGCCACCACTTGGTGTGATTGATTGTTGGTAGTCAGTACGTAAGTGTTTAGACTATTTTAGAAAGTTCGATCAATTATTCCTCTGTAGGATATTGGATATCCTATGTCCATGAAATTCCTACAGAACCTATCTTTTTTAGTTTATCTCATCATGAACAAAGATGGGCCGATGTGGGAATGTACGAGGTTATAGCATCTACCATTTTTTGAGTCCCCACCCCAGCATGTGACAGTCAGTGTAAAAGATGTTTTTGTACATTTTCTCACTCAGTCTCTATGAAAAACCTAATCTGTTAGAGATTTATCCTTATACAAGTGAGGAAACTGAGAGTCTAAAAGCATAAGTAACTTGCATAAGATCATAAAAGTACTCAGTGGAAGTGGCTTTTCTGCCTGATTCTATGAATTTGTAAGTTGGTGTATTTCATAAATTCTAGAATTTTCACCCATTATCTCTTGAAATACTGCCTCTGACCCTTTTTTCCCCTTTTTTCTTTCTGAGCTTCAGTTAAACATACACAAGGACTTCTCATTATTTAGTCTGTCTCTTATCCTCTGTTTTATAGTTCTCGCCACTCCTCCCTGCCCCCCCCCCCCGACTTATAACATATTCTGGTTCATTTTTTCTAAACTTGTTGCTACTCTGTTATTATTTTTTTTTCTGTTTGTTCCCATCTCTGTCCAATGTTTTTTTTTTAAACATTGGTTGGCTGTTTCTAGAAGTCACTTCTGTTTCTTTTTCAGATATGCTGTCACTTAATTTAGAATTTTGTTACCTATAGACAACTTCAAACTTTTCATTTATTTAAACAGAATACGATGGTTGTTATATAATGTTTGATAATCCCAGTATCTAAAGTTTGTGTGAGTCTGTTTCTAATGCATATTTTTGTACTTATTCTTGCTCATGATGCCTTGGGTGCATGGCTCTCTTTAAGTTTTGTGCTAATATTTGCTCTGGGGAAAATATTTGTGGGGATTCTTCAAAGTAGAAGATGAAAGTACATCCCAGGGAAGATTTGAATGTGCTTCTACCAGAAACCTGGTAATCCAGGAGCAATCCAAGACAGAAGCCCCTTTAAAGCAAATTTAGGGCTTGTGCTTCCCTCACTGAGCCTTGTGTATCTTGGCTGCATATTCTTCTGTAGTGTGCTGTGCTTAGCAGTTTATCAACGGGAGTTTGTGTGTGTTTCATTTCCTTTAGTTCTCCATGCTGTTTTGAGAGCCAGTCGGATGTCTCTACCCTGCCTTGCACCAGAATTGCGTGAGTGGTGGTGGGGATACCAGTTCTGGTTTGCTTTTCTTTAGATGGTGTAGATTTGTGGGAATTTCCACTTACTGTGAGGCAGTATCTTCTCTATGGCTTCTCACCTACAATGGCCCCATGAGTCTGCCACAGACCACAGCCTGAATTTGCCAGATTGATAGATGGATACCCTAAGGACAGAAGCAGTGTTGGCACTCTGATATATCGCTTACTGCTCTGGATTTAGGTTTTATTTCTCAAAATTTGGCCAGGTAGTATTCTAATATCTTTTCAGCTCTTCCATGCCTTAAGATTCATATAAAATGCATTTTTATGTAGTACATTAGTTGTTTTCACATAACTTACATCTTCATACCAAAAAAGAAATTGTCTTACCGGTCTGGTCTCCAAGGCTGGACTCATAATTGATTTGCCCTTAGGTTACAGTGAATATCCCATTATTTTCCTTTAACAGTGCATGGCACCCACTATAACAGCTGGATATTTTTTACTGATAAATCCACATGCTTTTCTTGTAAGAGTCAATTAAAAACAAAATCTATAAGAAGTTGGTATGACTGTGTTCTCAAGCAAACCTAGTTAAAACTTAGTGTTCAAACTCTTTACAATTTGTACAGAAAACAAGCTTTCACACTTGAAAATTTAAGACTGCAATGTGTTCTAACCTTTCAGGACCTTGCATTCCTTTTAAATCACAAGATGCGGGAATTTATTAGAGTTTGATGTGCAAGTGATGGCGTGCTTAATATGTTATATGAGTATGGTGTCCTCTAATGCTCCCTGGACCAACATAAAAACAAAGAGTTGCATCTCATTGGAGCCGTTGAAACACAAAAAATTTTAATAAATAAGAATTATAGTGCAATAAAATTCATCATTATGTGAGGAATTGGGATAGCACTAAATGTCTTTGGTAACTCATATTATTCTTTTGCTCTTCCTGTTTCTATTCTATTTTACCATTGTAATGAATTCTTTAGATATTTCTTAGGGAGATTTTAAAATCTAAACTATCCTCAAGTCCCCTTTTCTTTAGAACTATTCCAGGGTTAAATTTTTAAGATTTTTTTCCCTTTTTTGCAATAGAACACTTACACATTCTACCTTCTACCTAGATCTCACATTATACTGGTTCTGAGCTTGCTTCTTTATCTGTGTTCTGCAGCAGACGCTGTCAGGGCTCTGTCCACAGCCCCTTGACAATGAATGTTTCCATGCACTCTGGTGCTTTTTCCAGCTGGTAGAATATGTGACTCTGTCTGAGGATGCTCTCTGACCCTGTGAGCCTGAGCTTTCCTGAACCAGGCTGGAAGTGCCGAGGAGTGCCTACCACCGCGAATCAACAATTAACCAATGACTGTTGGAAATTGCTGGATAAATGCTTCTGCTTTCTTACTGCTTAGACATGAGAACTGACATTTGTGTTCTACACCGGCTCTCGGATTTTACCAGTGGGATTGAGCTGCACTACTAGTCCATGGTAGTAACTGGCTTAATGATGGACTCTATTTTTGGCTTTCTTGTCTTTCCCTTCTCACTTTCTCTTCGTCTCCAGAAGTTTCAAGGGATCATCTCCAAATAAACTACTTATACCTAAGTCCTTGGAATAGGGTCAGGTCTGGGGGAACCCAAATAAAGATCTATACTTTATACCCCTCTCAAACCCCATTGGTATAGAAAAGGCACTGACTGATTAAATGAAAAAAAGAATGCAATCTAATGCTAAATTTATCTTTAGCTTTCCTGAGTCATTAGAGAGTTCACAAATATTCAAATTCAGATATCTTGTATTTTGGAAAAATTAATAGAAAATAAGTTTACTGAATGCTTGTTGAACCTATTTAAATTTGTATAATGGAGTAGGAGAAGCAACTATTAATAAAAAGATAACAGATTATGTTATGGGACTCAAATATATATTACGGGATATATATATATATACACCTCGCAACATCCCTGTTAGATTGAAACTATTATTATCACACTTTCATTGAAGAAATGGAGGGGACAAATGGATAAACAACTTATCTTTTTTTTTTAAGATTTTATTTATTATTTATTTGATTTATTTGGCAGAAAGAGATCACAAGTAGAAAGAGAAGGTGAAGCAGGCTCCCCACTCAGCAGAGAGCCTGTCTTGGGGCTTGTTCCCAGGACCCTAAGATCATGACCTGAGAGGAAGGCAGAGGCTTTAACCCACTGAGACACCCAGGCACCCCGGCTAAATAACTTATCTAAGGTTAGAGTCTCTAAGTGTTAGAGATGGGTTTATAATCAAGCACGCCCACCTCAGAGGCTGTAATGCTGAACACCATAATCTGGATTATTAAGGAACAATTTTATTTCCTGAGGGTAAACCACACATGCTTTGGATGTTTTTATAAATATTCTTTTTTTTTTAAGATTTTATTTATTCATTTGATGCACAGAGAGAGAGAGAGAGAGAGAGAGAGAGAGAGAGATCACAAGTAGGCAGAGAAGCAGGCAGAGAGAGGGGGAGGAAGCAGGTTCCCCACTGAACAGAAAGCCCTATGTGGGGCTCCATCCCAGGAACCCGAGATCATGACCCAAGCCGAAGGCAGAGGCTTTAACCCACTGAGCCACCCAGGCGCCCCTCTATATAAGTATTCTTTAATTCTGATCAAATATAAGTGAATCTGAGAACACATCATTGTTTCCATAGACAATCTGGGTGAGAAGTAAATCATATTAACTGTGAACCAGACCCTTTGTTGTCTGTTCACAAAGTTACAAGTGCTAGGAGACTGAAGTTGATACGAGGATTCTTGGGCTCTGGCTCCACTAGTCTCTTTCTTGAGACTAAGATCTTGCCTTGGAAATATTCCTTTGATTTGATTTCATCAATCAATACATCCAGGGTTATTTGATTATCTAAAAAAAATGTATATACAGCTTTTCCCCTCTGTTTCTACCCCAAATGGAAGTGATCCTCAAGTGTTTATGATTACCATCAGTTCAACAACATCGATGATAGAACTTTGCATATTCATCTTGTGAAGAGTGCTGTCTTAGTTTGTAATGGCGTTTTTAATTTCAGATCACAGATTTTTAAAGCAAATGTACCCATTCCTCAAAGCTTTAAGTATTAAACACTCTATGGATAATGTAGTTCCATGTGGTACAGTATCACTTATGAGAAAATTATCTTAATAAACATGGCTAATTCATTAGATATAATCTGCTGGCTGTTACATATATAAGCCCTGATACAAAGAGAACACTTGGCCAAATAGAATTGAGGCTACCACTGTAGGAGTCTCATGCTCTACTGATGGAGCTAGCCAGATGCCCAAGGCTACCACTTTAGATGTAGATGTATAAATGATATGTAAAGCCATTTTAGATCATGTATAAACCCATAAAGAACAGAACACAGCATTTATTTATTTATTTATCTATTTACTTACTTATTTATTTATTTTTATTAACATACAATGTATTATTTGCCCCAGGGTACATGTCTGTGAATCGTCAGGCTTACACATTTCACAGCACTTACCATAGCACATACCCTCCCCAATGTCCACAACCCAGCCACCCTATCCCTACCCCCCTGCCTCCCAGCCACCCTTAGTTCATTTCCTGAGTTTAGGAGTCTCTTATGGTTTATCTCCTTCCCCATCCCCTCCTGTTTCATTTCTCTCCTCCACCCCCCCAAAAATCCCTACCTTGCCTCTCAAATTCTTCATATCAGAGAGATCATATGATAATAGTCTTTCTCTGACTGACTTAATTCACTTAGCATAATACCCTCCAGTTCCATCCATGTCATTGCAAATGGGGAGATTTCGTTTGTTTCTCTTGATGGCTGCATAGTATTCCATTATATATATATATATATATATATATATATATATATATATATATAATTAAGGTAGGTATATATATATATATATACCTCCATACTATTTTCTAGAGTGGCTGTATCAGCTTGCATTCCCACCAACAGTGTAGGAGGATTCCCCTTTCTCCACATCCTTGCCAACATCTGTTGTTTCCTGACTTGTTAATTTTAGCCATTCTGACTGGTGTGAGGTGGTATCTCACTGTGATTTTGATTTGTATTTCTCTGATGCTGAGTCATGTTGAGCACTTTTTCATGTAGATGTAGGCTACATCAAATGTTGGCCATTTGGATGTCCTCTTTGCAGAAATGTCTGTTCATGTCCAGAACACAGCATTTAAATGAAACTTAGAATCCAGGCAATTTGCTTTGAATATAGAACCAAACCAAACCAAACAAACAAAAAACCCCAAAGCCCCCCAGACTACTAATACAAGCCAGAATCTATGAGGTTTTGCCTGGAAATATTGCCAAGGAATAAATAAAATGTTACACTTTAATATGGTCTTAAGGATCATGGTGTGAATTTTTCTGCGTGAGATGGGGAGCTGCTAGAGAAATATGAGCAATAGTACAACATAATTTCACTTGTTTTCTAACAGAATGGCTCTGGGTGCTGAATTAGAATTAGATTATAGGGAGTATGACAGAGTCAGAAGATCATTTGAAAGACTGGACGATAATCCACATGAGAGATTAGGTGGCTTGGACTAGGGTAGTAGCAGTAGGGGCGGTGAGAAGTTCATTTCTGGTCTTATTTTGTAGTTGGATTAAACAAGACTTGCTGATAAAGTGGATGGAGGATGTGGAAGGAAGAAGAGTCAAGGAAGACACCATGGTTTGGGGTCTGAGCACAGTGGGAAGGTGGAGCTGCCATCAGCAGAGATCAAGGCTCCAGGAAAGAGTGGATTTGGGGGCACAGAGGGAAGAGCTCAGTTTTTGGCTGTGTTGAATTTGAGACGCTTTCTATAGAATACTGAGAAATTCCAGAAAATTGTTCTCGGGCACCTGGGTGGCTCAGCTGGTTAGGTGACTGTCTTGGGCTCAGGTCAGGATCCATCCTGGGATCCAGTCCTGCGTTGGGCTCCCTGCTCAGCGGGGAGTCTGCTTCTCCCACTGTTCCTCCCCCATCACTTGCTCTCTCAAATAAATAAATAAAATTAAAAATAAAAAAGAATTATTCTCAAATATACCCATGAACTGGTGCTTGCAGACTGTATGACCCTGGTGGCAGTGGGTTTTTTTGTTTTGTTTTGTTTTGGTGGGTTGTTTTTGTTTGTTTTTTAAGCTAACCCCTTTTTCCCTTATCTCATGTTAGAGAGTTTTGAATGAAAAGTCCTCTGCTCTCCAATAGACTATCTTCTGAGTTTTTTTTGGTTTTTGATTTTGGCGAAGACGCGTTAAATTAAAAATGAAAATCTCTCCTGTCTCTCTATAAGATAATCTAATCCACTTTTTTCCTTAGGATCCTCTAGCACCACCAGCAACAACAGCAAAGTTATACTTATTTGAATTCCCTCGTCTGGTATTTATTCTACATCCATCACTTGATCTAAAATCAATGCTCATGTCTCCAGTCACCTGCTCAGAAAGGCTATTCATTAATTTTTAACAGGTGAAATCTAACTTGTTCTCATTACAAATGGATGAGTGTGGGCTTACACTGCTGTTCAAGTTTTTTTTTTTCCCCCTTTCTCTCACAGAGAGCCATCCTGGCATGTTTAAAAAGAAAATGTGCCAAATGAAACTTAAGCTTCTCATTTCTGGCATGCTTAAAGCCCAGCATGTAAATGCGGCCCCTGAGAGAAGTGAAGACAAGCTTACAAACAGATGTTTTCACAGGTAAACCATTGATTTTTAACCTTGAGAAGATAATAAAGCAATGTCAGCTTCTCTTTATCAGCAGGAGAGGGAAGTCATCTATCACCCCCAGGGGCTTATGATGCTTATAAATGAATGGTGGTGGCAATGTCAGCGTGACATTTTTGATACTGTGAAGCCTTAGATCTCTTTGAGGTTGAGATCTTATGCGGAGAGACCCAACTAGAAGCAGCATATTTATAGAGCTCTTCTCCAGTGGTGGATACTAATGGATCAGTCTCCACACTATCTTCCCGACTGATATTGGCCAGGGTAAATCCTCTAGTCTTCAAATCAGAGTGCCGATTTCAAACTTTTCTCAAAGTAATTAAAATAGACAAATCTTAAAATATTTCTTAAAAAAATTTCTGCAGATATATATATACTAATATATATATTAAAAACCATCGGGAAATACTAATAAACAAAAACAACAGCAAAATGAAAGCACCTCCGAAGTCACACCCCACGGAAAGTACACTCTGTTATGTAGATTACTTTCCTCTGAAGTCTTAGTACGCGTTTGTGTCTTTACAAAATAGCGCGTACACGCCCTTTTAAACCTCTTTCAGTGAAGATTACATTATTTGCATCTTTCCACATAAATAAATATTCTTTTACAAGTTTGCTGTTTTTTGGCTGCACAAGAGCCTACTCTGTGGGCAAATGATAATTTACTTAACCAAGTTTGTTGCCAAACAGTTGGAGTTATCGTATTTTTTATCTGCTTTAAATAATGCTGTGGTGAATGTTTTCGATACACATATGCATGCATATATATGTTAATTATTGTAATTTATGCTTTTTCCTAGATTTTATTAAAGTATAAGTGTAACTCAAAACCCAAAAATTGTACACTATCATAAGTGTACAGCCCAAGAGGTTTCCACCAGGTGAACCCGGGTGTGTAACCAGTGTAGGGTGAGAGAAAAGGCACTAGCCCAATTCCAGGAGCTCTCTTGTACCCTTTTATCCAGTGACCACTCCTCCTCCAAGGAAAACACTAGCCTAATTTCTGACATCGTAGATAGGTTTTGCCTGAGGCATACTTTAGGTTCTCTTTTATATCTGGTACTTTCCCCTTAGTATCAGGTCTATGCTTGGTGCTTGTTTTTTTTCCCCCCTTGGCATCTCACAAAGTCTGAAGGGTTTTTACAAGATAAAGGCAAAAGCTCATGACTAAGGTCAACATTAGAGATTACCAAGCCATATAGGGCTGTTGGTGTTTAGGGAAATGCCTTCTGGGCTGCTGCCTCAGCTCTGGTGGGAGCCTCCTCACTGCCCGCGCCTGTTGGCAGGTTTCAACTCGACAGAGCTGTGCACAGGCTCACGTAGGGAGAAGCACCAGGAGAGGAAAAAAACGTCCATTTCCCTCTCTCCACCACATACCACACTTCTGAGAGTCTGAAATATCTTACTGAGCACTTTATTCCATCTAAATTTAAATAGAACTTTTCACCACTTCCCAAGAGAGAAACCGCGAAGAACTAGATGAGAATAAGAGGAAGAAGTGGAAGAAGGTAATGCTCCATATCATTTGGTTAATCTATTCTTGTTTATTAATTTATTACATGGAACAGTAAGTTTAATGGCTTTAACTTTGAAGTGGAAAAGAAGCCTCCACAGTATACTTTCAAAAACTACCATAATGACTTCAGGAAGATCTAGGACAAGGAATGCATTTAATATTTTAAGTTATTTTTCAAGGCCTGCTTTAACCTTAGCCTTCAGATTTATCATTTCACATCAGCTAAAATAAACTACCACCATAAGAAACTATGTATTATTAAAAATCAGAACGGTTTCCTATATTTATTAGTTTAAGTCATAAAATTGCTATTAGAAATAGCATACAGATGAGTTTGATAGCCATAAAATCATTGAAACATAACATGACATTTACTACCTGTGGTACATAATTATACTCACATGCTCTTAGACGCATTTATTTCTGTCACTGAATAATTATTTTTAGCAAGTTGTGCTGCATTTTCAGAAGTAGAATTTTAATTTCCTCATTCCTCGAATACTTCCAATATTGAGAGATGTAATTTCAAGAAAGATTCTTCATGGGGAAATGTCTTCTTGGAGCACATATCATTTTTTGTTATTTTGACTTTTCAGTAATCTTATTCCTTTTTTGTGGTTTTGCTATGAAATCTACCAAACTGTACAATCGTGACTAATTATAGATGTGTTGACCTATTGATATATTTACTATGGCATGCAAACTTTTAATATAATTGCTATAAACCTCAAAGTCACATGTATTGGAACCAAATGTTTTAAAATACTACTTTTATAATTTGTGTCTGTCTTTTTTATTTTGTCTCCTCATTCACCATATAGGCACGTGTTGTATTTGTAACATTAACAGTTTTGAGCCTCTTAAATGCACAGGGTGTATACTTTGATGTAAGTTTGCTGAACTATATTTTTAATAATACAATGAGGATGGTCTAAGTGAGAGCACCTGTAAACTAATGAGTGAGCCTAACCAGCTCCTCAATAACCACATCCAATGTGGTTTCATAATTCTCCCCTTCTCATCACCTATATACATTATAGGGAAAATTATATAATCTCATTTGGAAATTCCAGAAATTCTTATCTCCCTTCCCCTCCCACCACGAGAAGTCCATTGCATTAAGTACACATCTGAGGCTAGCAGGAGAATGTAGATTTAATAGAATAAATATTTATAAACACCCAAGTCAGAGTAGCCTTCTTCTGGATAATTTATGTTTTGGAATACTGCTTTTCTGGGCAAAAGTTTCCCCATCTATAAAAAGATAGAGAATTTTTGAATATATAATAGGCATAGCTTACCCCAAACTTCTTACTGAAATCTGTGCCTCAAAAATTGTCAGAGAAAAATTTATTTAGAAGAAAATAACCTGCAGCTAGCAAATGGAAAAAGGACAGACAGGAGTTAAAATCCATGCAGAAGTTCTACTATTTTAAGTGCTCTCATGTGTACGACAGAGGTTGTAGCAAAAAAGTCTTTTTGGCTAGATATCCCATTGTCTCAGTCTCATGCCCTCCAAAGCCCTGTTTCAGGTCTCCAGTTTTTTGGTAGTGTCTCTTATTTGCATTATGACAGGACATTTTGAAGTATTAATTGGTGTGCAGATTTCAGGTTTACGCTGTAAAATGGATAGAAGATGACTAAGGCTGGGGAGAGACAAGGAAAGTATCACAGGGACAGGGGAATGAGTTGGAGAAAGTGGAATTTCAGGGGTCTTTTGTCAGTGACAACTAGCAACCTATACATCAGTGTCGAGTGGTCTTCCTCCTGCCATCTGGTGAGGCAAACTGTCCAAGCATTTCCCGGGAGAAGTGACGCTTGATTTGCCCCAGATTTTACTCACCCCCTGACCTACCTCCGTGAATGATTCAGGTTATAAATTTGACTCTCCAGGGACAGAAAGCCCTAGATATTGTTAAGGTACTAGTAGGACGAAGGGAAAGTGGCTGCACCAGATCAATGGGGGATGAAATGAAATCAACTCGAACCTCAACAAGATAAGAGAGAGGGGAAAATGCATCTCCTCTGTGACTGTCATTTTCATACCAAAACACACAAAATGATGACTGTTACTCTAGACCAAGCCAACTGATGTCAACTACATCATAAAGATAATTCCACTTTGTTTATTGTGTAGTAACATATATTTCCTTTCCGTTTTTGGCAATATTAATTTTCAAACATTGTACATTTTTCTTATTTGACACTGAATGGTAACCTTTCAGAATGATTTGGAAGAAATACTTCAGTGATAATGTTTTGAGAATCTCAGCTGCATAGATTATACAATCTATTCTTTGAGATGGATGATATAATTTAAGAATTTCTATATATCAAAACAAGAAGCACACGGCAATAAAATTCAGGCACATTGTGAATGAAAAGTAAACAGCAAGTGCTTTGGAAATATATTCAGGAAACATTGCCAAGATTTCATAACTTTAATATTTAATGAACTCACATAAGCCAATAAGAAAAATACTAAAATTCTAATAGCTGATCACCAAACAGGCTCTCCATAGAACAGAAAAATTGGATATCTATGTATCTATGTATCTGTCTATCTGAGATGGATCAAGAGAGATCAAGCTCTCTTTTGTAATCTCTATTATAGGATTGGTTCATGCAATTATGGAGCCTGAGAAGTCTCATGTTGTGCTGTCCGCAAGATGGAAAACCAGGAAAGCCAGCAATGTAATCCAATTCAAGTCCAAAGGCCTGACAACAAGGACTGCCAAAGTTCCACGACAGAAGAAGATGGATGTTTCAACTCAAGCAAAGACCAAATTCGCCCTCCTTTACCTTTTTGTTCTATTCCGAACCTCAACAGACTGGATGATGTCTGCCTGCATTGATGAGGGCCATCTTCTTTATTCAGTCTACCAACTCAAACACTAATCTCTTCTGGAAACACCCACACAGACATGTCCAGAAATAATTTTTCACCAGCGATCTTGGCATCCCTTAGCCCAGTCAAGCTGATACATAAAATGAACCATGACAAACACTTAAAGCGTCTTAAATTATAATTATTTAAATATAACATAACGTAATATAGTGTAACTAATGTAATATAAATATAGTATATTGTAGGTTATAAATAAAATATAATTTCAAAGTATAAACTATATATAAAACTATATATGTATTGCTTTAAACTATGAACTACATATATAGTTCAAAACAATAATGTAGTTTGTAACAGTGCTATTATTTTATCTAGCTAAATTCTAAAGATGAAAAAATTCAGCTAGTGCTGTAGCACAGATAGGGTTACATTAAACGGAGCCAATTTACAAAATGTTAATCTAGCATTGCATTTAATAAACTATAGAAAGGATCCCTGAAAGTATAGTCTTTAGCATTGCACTTAAGTAGGTGAACTGTGGATGATTTTTTTTTTCAACTCTTATCTTTAAAATCCCTTTTGTGTGAATTTTATTTTTATAATAAACGTACTATTTTATTAATGAATAGGAACCTACTTTATCCCAAAAAAGATTAGTTGAGCTTCAAGAAATATTAAAAGACATTTTACTACACTACAAAAGAAAAATAGGTCAGTATTAAAAAGAATAAAATTATATTGGTATAGTATGATATCACACAGCTAGTGTTTTCAATAATGAGGTACATATGCATAAATGTAAAAACAAATGACATAATCTTGTGTATGTTGATTTTAAGTCTTGCTCTTCTATCTCTGAGCACTTTTTTCCTAATATACCATTTAACTTCAAACTTATTTTCTAGAATACAGGGATTGGCTGTGCTTCTTTGTAGAAAGTGAATATTTCTCTAGCATTTTACTTCTGTTTCTCATGCTTATTTCTGTAGGAAGGAAAATTTTTGGTATTTGTGTATTATAAAATGCAATGATGTAATCTGAGAAGCAGAACGTTAGCAATGCAGATATAAACCGTACCGTCAAGGATTAGGGTGAAAGTGAGATGTCCGAAAGAATAAAGGTGGCACGATAAGAGAAGTAAATGAAAAGTAATAAATAAATAAATAAAAAAGTGAAGACTTGTTTGAACTGTCCCATTTCATTCGTTTTATTATGTGCTCTTTG
>JAQQSY010002813.1:0-13411 GCA_028646535.1 Procyon lotor
TTGTCTACTTATCTCTCATCTATCCATCTTTCTATCATCTATCAGTTTATTACCTCTCATCTATGTATAATCTGTCACCTATTATCTATCATCTATCCTCATGTATGTATCTTTTTATCATCTATTTATCTATTATCTATCAATCAATTTATCACCTATCATCTGTTTCTATCAACTATCATCTTTCTATCAGTCTGTCTACCACCTACCATCTCTCTCTGGATCTGTCCATCTGTCTACTTTGTAATGACCTATTTATGTTCCTTCTTTACACTTGAGACAGTAATCTGCTTGTACTAAGTTGTCATGAATAGTAGCTTTCTGATTCTTCTATCCTGAAAATCCAACACAAAGACACAAATAATGACTCAAAATAATAAACGTTTCCATAAAAATATGAATTCAGTTCTTTTACAATGATTTATGGTGAAGTGCTATTCTTTCAGTGATCATCAAGTATCTATAAAGTGTAGGGGATTTTGTAAATGCTCTAGTAAGGGGCATAGGAACTGGATGGGCCATAACTATCTCACAGTTTCTTTTCAAGGTTTGACTCAGTTGAATCCAGTACCATGCGAATATAAATTGGAAGGACCCTTTCTCAATCCCACTGGTGGGAGCAGTTGGTGGAGCCACATTTGTCAGGACTGGTTCAGGGTCTGTGTGGAGCTGGGTTTCCAGGAAACAGATTTTCAGCACTGGGGATTTCCCATCCTAGGAAGAACACGCACAAATGTACACCGTAATTCTTCAGTGTAATCAGTGCCATCCAGGGGGGACATAGCTTCTTCATGGGGTATGGAAAGATTCACTAAATGATACATTCATAACTACATCATTCTTATGAGCTTTCATTCTACAGCAGAAGGCCTCTCAATAAGGCAGTGGTGATATTGCCCTATCCGTGGCTCCGAGCTGACTGAGTTTTATTAGAACACCTCATGTACCACACAGTAGAGATGCAGTAAATGTTTGTTGCTATTCTGAGCCACGTTCTCTTCACGCAGTTTCAAATTGTGATCTTAGCAGAGCTCCACAGAACCTTGCTAGACAAGCATTTTCTTCTCTTTATTTTTTTAAAAGGTTTTATTTATTCATTTGAGACACACGCACACACACAAACATGCACACACACAAACATGCACACACATACACACACATGCGCACACACACAAACATGCACACATGCACGTGCACACACACGCACACACCGCAGGAACAGGAAGAGGCAGAGGGAGAAGCTGGCTCCCCGCTGAGCAAAGAGCCTGATGAGGGTCTCCATCCCAGCACCTGGAAATCACAACCTGAGCCAAGGGAAGACACTTGACTATCTGAGCCACCCAGGCGCCCCCAGGCAAGCATTGTCATCTCATTTTAAGAGTGAGGACACAGGGGCACCTGGGTGGCTCAGTCGTTAAGCGTCTGCCTTCAGCTCGGGTCATGGTCCCAGGGTCCTGGGATCGAGCCCCACATCAGGCTCCCTGCTCGGCAGGAAGCCTGCTTCTCCCACTACCATCCCCTCTGCTTGTGTTCCCTCTCTCGCTGTGTTTCTCTCTGTCAAATAAATAAAAAATCTTTAAAAAACAAAAAAAGAGTGAGGACACGGGACTATGGGTAACTTACTCATGAACAATGTAAGTGATGGGGTTAAGATTTTAAGTCACGGCCCCTTGACTATTGTGCACCCAATTATTTACCACTGTATATTGCTGAACCCATGCCAGTGGGCCCACATAAGGAGGTTCCATGGGGCACCTGGCTCAGTGTGTTAAAGCCTCTGCTTTTGGCTCGGGTCATGATCTCAGGGTCCTGGGATCGAGCCCCACATCGGGCTCTCTGCTCAGTGGGGAGCCTGCTTCCCCCTCTCTCTACCTGCCTCTCTGCCTACTTGAGATCTCTCTTTGTCAAATAAATAAATAAAATCTTTAAAAAAAAAAAAAAAAGGAGGTTCCAGGTGAGAGGTTTTGGAGGAAAGAAGGGAGACAGGACACTCTAGAATTTGTTGCACACTTCAGAGGAGCAGGAAATGGTATAGACAGTAAAGAGCCAGCAGGTGTTTGGGATCGGACTCTAAGACAAAAAGAACATAATGCACAGAACCCTCCCTTCCTCTATCATTTGGACTGGAAGAAAGTCATGGGCCAGGTTACCTGCCTCGGCCTCCTTACTTACTCACAATGCCATCAGGGAACTTCAGGAATATCATTACCTCCTTCCATGTTCAGGCTCCCAATTGGACACATGCCCTTTTATTTGTTTATTTGCTTTCGGGTGCCTACAGGACAAGCCAGCTAATTTGTTCACATAATTTCCATTGAAGTTGACAAAAGTACAGTATGTATGGAGCACATTTTTTTTCACATAATGATGTTGGCCTCACATGTAGAATAGGAAGTGACAGCAGTCCTGCTTTTCAAACATTTCAATGAGCTCTGTGTTCACGACTGGAAAGCAATTACCTTGTGGGATAACTTGCCACATTCAAAAATCAACTTTGCATTATTTTGCCACAAAAGCTGAAGAATATTTTATTCCTACAAGACAAACAAATAAATGTTAACAAAACCCCGATATACTACCTTTGATTCTAACTGGCTTAGAAATTTAATATACATTTTATAACGCAAACTTTTCCATTACAGGACTGTTTGGAATTCTGTATTCTGATCACCGCACTTTTAAAACTCACATGCATAATATTTGTCATTATTCCCCGAGTTTCAAAGAGATGATTGAGTAAAGGTTATTAAATATTAATATATTTATACATATAAATAAATATGTTTTAAAAATATGTGATATATACAATTATATATAAATATATAAAATATAAAAATATTTAATACCAAAGGACTAGAAAATTAAGAATTTGAATAGTTTCTGCCTGCAGATTACAGTAAAATTAGGCAATAGGTCTCAACCCAAGCTCCCAGTGTCAATCTTGAATGCAAAACCTTTGTTGGAAAAGGACAAGCACATTGGAACCACCCATTTTCTAGGGGCCTATAAATAATGACAACAATACGTACTCAATGGCAGTTTTTGTTGTTTTTTTTTAATAAAACGGTAAAAAATGAGCTTATAGCTCCTAAAGACTTACCTAGCCAATCTCCCTAAGCTGAAAGGAAGCCTACCTATTTTCATTGACAAAAAAAACGCTTGATATGTTTGAAAAAAAAAGATGCCCTCAGGAATCTTACTAGAAAAGTGTTAGGATATTGTGAAAAATATGCAGCTCATCTAAGTGCCCTGCATTTTTACACTGCTGAAGAGGTTTCGGCAAAGGAAAGATGTATCTGTAGTGTTTTTCTACTCATCCAACCAGCTTTGAAGTCGGGAAAGAACCCATTAGCCGAGACTGCACTCTGTATGTATCTGTCTGCCCTTCTCACCTTAGACTTAAGGGAAAGTAAAAATCATTGTGATCTTTCTGCTTCAGACATGAGTGATGAAGTAAATATTAGTCCTTAAGTTGATTTGGGTCACAAAAACAAATGCAGGAAAAGAACAAAAGTGGAAGATTTCTAAGGTTTTCAGTCTTACAAATTGCATGGGAGTGAAACCTTTGATAGTCTAGGTATTTCCTCTGTCTTTTTAAATTATTCCAGTTCATTAATCTGCTTCATCTCTGAACACATGGACATTTCCAGTCCACGGATTTGAAAATTTTCCTGATTTTTAGTCTACTAGGAGCCTGTAAATGTAAGAATATGAACGCAGTTAGTGTGAACAGCCCAGTGGTCCGATTTCCCTACTGTAATCCAGAAACACAGAGAGCTCAAAATTAGAATCAAGGGGTCAGTAATGTGTGCATCTGGCAAGATCTCAGATTTGAGGCAAGTTACATTTGCTAAGTTTTGTTTTTGTTATGTATAAACTGCTAATAATATAGAGGTCTCAGGGGGTTAAGAGGGTTTGACAGCATGCATGAATCAGATACTTTAGTACTGGGCGGTGAGTACCTACATTTAAATGGAACTGTCTCCAGGATCTGGTTATGGACGTGACGGTAGCAATCCCAGAAGGTGCAGAAAAAAAGCCCTGTAGACTCAAAAGGAAGAAAAGCTATGGCCGGTGGAGGGAGGGTCCGTCCCAGAGCTCTGCCTTGGGAGTAGCTTCTCCTGAAGCACCGCCCCCCCCTTTTGTATGAGACCAGTGCCTACAACCCTCACCGCTCCTCCACTTTCTCCCCCTTTTTTTTCCGGAGAGAAAATTGCTGAGTTCTAAAAGCATATGCATCGATTTGTTTGTCTTCAGTTTATAGGCTGATGCAAATTTTAAAAGGGGAGGGAATGAGCGGCCAAGAAATTTGTCTTCAAAAGGGATACAAAGCTGACTACCATCAATATGGCGTTGTGTTCAGCTTCTCTGGCTTCCAGAATAAAATTCTTTGATTACCTTCAACTTTCATCTCCCATCAGTGTCTTGGCTTTGTGCCGGCATTCGTGTGGCTGTAGGAACTCGTTACTCTGTGGCAACAGTCTATTACTGTGACATTATTCCACTTGGAAACTCTGATTGTTTCTTAAATACAGGCTACATACCTGGTCATTTCTAGTAAGTGCATTAAAATAGTAATCATTACCCTTGTTAGCTTTTGTCTTTGAGTGACAAGTTCTCTAAGCATTATCCCAAGTAATGCCACGATGTCTGTTGTCATGTCATTGGATAAAGAAGCATAAGCAGAAACTGTCACGTTTGTGACGAAACTCCTTTTTCTTGGTACACACAAACACACACGTTCCTCATCCACTACTTCCTCTGAACTCACAAGATGGCTGTGTTTGAGACAGTTCCCATGGCGTAATTATTAATATGAGCCTTTTCCACACCCAAAATATTGCAATCAGTAGATCGTATTTACAAAAATTCTCTACCTTTTAACAAGAAGCACATTTATTACCAATCATGTAACTTTTCTTCCTAGAATCGCATTAGCTGAGAAGTATCCGAGGCTTAGTCTTGCCGTTAAATCACAGCCTAGCATACGGTTAGCCTCTCAGCCAATATCCACCTCAGGACCGAATCACAGTAAGTATTGTTAGGAATCAGTGTGTGCCCCGAAAGGTTATTCCTTATTTCCCCCACAATCTCGTTTACATCTCTAGCCCTCTTACTTGGCTCATCTAGATACCCTTACACGTTATAGGTAGAGAACTCAGTAATGCCTGTGGCTCAGATATAGAGGTCTATAGGCATTAAGGGTATTTTCCAATTTCGTGTGTGTGCACTTGCGCATCTTGATTCGTGCCATTTCCTTTGTTTGGAATGTATTCTCTTCTTTGTTTCCTTGGCAAAATCCTCTTTATGTTTCTAAAGTTAAACTCAAATATGAATTCTGGTTTTCATCTCTCAAGCTTCATATATATACATTTTAAAGATTTTATTTATTTATTTGAGAGAGAGAGAGAGAGTGTAACTGGGGGGAGGGAGAAGGACAAGCAGACTCTTCTCTAAGTGGGGGCCCCATGTGGGCTCTGGACCTGGGGCTCCCCGTGGGGCTCCATCTCATGACCCTGAGATCATGACTTGAGCCGAAATCAAGAGTGGGTTGCTTAACTGAGTGAGCCCAGGCGCTGCAAGCTTCATTTATGTTCAAATTCTGCCATTCCCTGTCTCCCACCCTCCTCGCTCACTCTGTCACACACAGACACACACTCACAGGCACGCGAATGCACACACCCCACCACCACTCTATGCAGGTTTCTCACTCACTCTTCTGTAGTGTCCGTATCCCATTGGATCAATTCTCGTCATGCAGAATTATTTGTTGCTATGTCAAAGTCTCTGTTATTATTGTTATGTTATTAATCATGAGAGGCAGGCACGCGGTGTTGGATGCGTGCGGGAGGTCAGTGAGTCTTTGAACGGACCATGTGCTGTCATCACTGTGTTTTACTAGCTGCTACCTGGGGTCGAAGACTTAGTGAACCTCTACTGTGGGACAGCCCCTCACTAAGCACCTCGTGTTATGCTGTCTAGTGCTCTACCCCAAGCACCCGATTTTACTGCTCAGGAAGCAAACTAGGAGTTGATATCACTTAGTAATCTAAGGTAACACACCCACTAAGTAAACTGAGTCAGTTTATAACACTGCCCCAGCTTCCTCTGCCATATTTGGGAAGTTACCTGAGATAAATGGTCCCTTAAAAATGACCAATTGCACAAGCAGTGGTTATAGAAATAGATCAAAACACTGTGGAGGAAAAAAAAATCTTTCTTTTGGAGAAAATATAAAAATTTGATGGGTTTGGATTTGAAGAACACAAGATAAAAAATATAAAACAGGATGAATAAAGTCATTGTGTTTCAGAAAAGAAGAAAATTTGATAAAAATAATTTGAATCTTTCTCAAAGTCACACCTGTAAAGAAATGTGATTATAAATGTAATATTAAAAAATCATGGAAGAATAAGAGTAAGTCTCTGAAAAAAACTGAAATTCAGGGGAAGAAGTTAAGATTCACCTTTATTTAATTCCAAACATTTTAGCATTTAAAACCATAGGCCTGAGGCAGATGATTAAAGAATTTAAGCATTTGGATTAACCCAAATAAGAACATGGGGTTAAACACATCCTGCATAGACCAGAAATTATGATCACTGCATTAAGTAGCACATGTTTCAATCTGACACCAGCATATCCTGCTTTATCAAGACATCACTGAAAATAAATTCAGTGGACAGAGTGGCAAAAATGCATTTCACAGACACACTGATGAAATAAGAACAGGATATGGGGAAATAACATTAATTACTGGATCCCCTAAGTGCTTGCTAGATGGGATCATCAGAGACAGAGTCAGAATAAATTAATTACCAACACAAAATTTTAGTCACAGAAGGTTCACAGTGCATTTTTCAAGTTAACAGGAAATACAGTGAAAGAGACAATGACTCTGGGGGGAAAAAAATTATGAAAGAGACAGAATATATATGAATTTTAACATAATTCAGAAAATTATGAAAGGGACAGAATATTCCTTATTTAAATAAATATTTAAATAAATATTTAATAAGGAATATATAATAAATATTCCTTATTAAAATAAATAAAGGAATATTTAATTTCATATAAATTATGAAAGGGACAGAATACATATCATATATATATGATATATATATCATATATCAAAATATATATGGTTTCATCACACTGAGGAATGTGTTCTGGAAAGACTTGAATGACACATCCACAGGTTAAACCAATATCATTTATACAAATGTGAAAGCATCCTGATCCAAGCTTACTTATAGAAATTTACGTAGAGTTGACTGAATTTAAATGAAAACTAGAAGAAAGTCTTTCAGGCATCTTTATATTTTCATCATTGTGCTTTGCCAAAAGCAAATTTGTTCTTAAATCTTATAATGCTTATTTTTTTCTACAAATAATTTGTTAAACCAGGAGCAGGTTAATTGCCTGGCCACCGCCAGCCCAAGCAAATGTGAAACATCTTGATCCAATTACAATCTACCTATGTTGACTGTTACCATTTGTTAAATCCTCATGAATTCATAAAGAATTTGAGTTTCTAAAAAGTATCATATGATATCCAAGGATATTGGAGATGAATAACCCAATGAACACGTTCTGTCCCTACACTAAAAATAAGCTTATGATGATGACCACCTACAGTATTTAAGATTTCAGTGGTCTGTGGCTTGTGTTACAGCAAGTGTTGCAATTTGGGTCTATATTTAGCAGCTGGTCCAATGAAAATAAGTCATAAAGCACCACGCATCTTGCACATCTTTGTTTTACTATGATGTGTCTCACTGTATTTCTAGACTCGTTGATCTTGGCAGGTGTCCTTTCTGCCTCTAGGACACGAACCCTTGTCGCATTCCCCAGATTGGGGAAGTTTTCATTCAGAATTTGTTCAGCTATATCTTCTAGTCTTCTGTCTTTCTCTACCCCTTCTGGGATTCCAATAATTCTGACATTGGAATGTTTCATGGTGTCATTTATTTCCTAAGTCTCTTCTCATGATTTCTGAGCAGTTTGCTCCAGCTCTCCTCCTGCCCTTTCTTCTCTACCATTTTATCCACTAGATCACTAATTCTATCCTCTGTCTCCATAATTCTAGCTGTTAAACTATTTAGATTGGATTGGATCTCACTGATAGCACTTCTTACATCGGCTCTACTGGTTCTCATTTCTGCCCTTAGAGATTCTATATTGTCATTGATCCTAACCATTACCTGGATAATTGTCAGCCTGAATTCCCTTTCTGACATACTGTTAATGTCCATGTCTAATAGTTCTGAGGCAGAGGGCACAGTCTCTGGGTTTTTCCTCTGTTGGGTGTTCCTCCTCCTAGTCATTTTGATGAGAAGTGGATGAGAGGATGTATAGTTGGATATTTCGCGCATGATCCAGGCAGGTTGCACATCTTTGTTTTATTTTCCTGGAATGTATTGACACATGGGTAAGCTCAGATGATAGCGATGCTTAATTTGGGAAAAGAGAAGATGGAAGTATCTGGAAGTTGAAATTTTTGCCCACGAGAGAAGAAAGGAAGGGAAACAGGAGAAGAGAGAGTAATGGTAGAAAGAGCAGTGAGGACATCAGGAGTCATTGTGTTATGCAGTACTTTTTATTTTATAGCATATTTTTAAGACACTTTATTCAGTTTGATTCTTTTAAAATATCTGAAGTAGGAAAGCCAATATATTACCTACAACTTGCAGTTGAAGACCTGTGGTTCCGAGTAGCAAGGAAACAATCGGAATCGAGTGCAAGTTTTATGACTATGAGCATGTTGCTCTTTATTTAGTTACACATGTTATTTACTTTTGCACACCTCATTGCTAGAGAATGGTGGCATCGCATATGAATGTTTGGAAAGATAGTTTCATCTATAAGACAAGAACATCCCTATGGCTTGGGATTGAAGCATGACCCATATGGCTTTTTGCTTTGAAGAAATCGGTTTCAACAATTCCTCTCTCAAAATTCATATATATATATATATTTTAGGTTGAGTGAACTCGTCTACTTTTCTGAATAGCAAGGCTTTCATAAAACCCCATAGGAAGAGTTGTAATTACTAGGGAATTTCAGTGATGCTCTGTGTTTTATTTGCATATTGCACCAAGAAATTCTGTAATGCACTTAGAATGCATATGAAATATGAGAAATACGAGAGAAGTTTATTATCAATAATATTTTATTTCATGGTATAAGATTTTTATTTTACTTTTTTAAAAGATTTTATGTATCGGGGTGCCTGGGTGGCTCAGTTGTCAAGCGGCTGCCTTCGGCTCAGGTCATGATCCCAGGGGCCTGGGATCGAGCCCCACATCGGGCTCCTTGCTCGGCGGGGAGCCTGCTTCTCCCGCTTCCATTCCCTCTGCTTGTGTTCCCTCTCTCGCTGTGTTTCTCTCTGTCACATAAATAAAATCTTAAAAAAAAAAAAAAAGAAAAAAAAAGATTTTATGTATTTATTTGAGAGAGAGAGAGCACAAGCAGAGGGAAGGGGCAGAAGGAGAGCGAGAAGCAAACTCTCCACCGAGCAGGGAGCCCGATGCGGGGCTCGATCCCAGGACCCCAGGGGATCATGACCTGAGCCGAAGGCAGATGCTTAATGACTGAACCGCCCAGGTGCCCCTGCACAGTAGAAGATTTTTAAATTAAATTGTTATTGGAATGTTCAAGAAGTAGTATCCAAGTGCTTTATGGGGGAGGTTTGTGCTTCTGTGGAGCAATTTTGAGATAAAGCTTATATAATTCATGGATTCTGAAACCAATTTGCTTATATCAGCATGTGTTACCAAGCTATTCTTATTTACCTCAATTCAGCCATATTTCCAAGTGGAAATTGCAGAATAATCCTTTATCCTTATACCGATGCTTTTGCAACCCCGACAAGACTAGAATGTCACTGAGCCCTGGTTACACGTGAGAACAGAGGATACAGGACCCAGAGAAACACTCATTGTCTTGCCTCGAGTAACTCAGACCTCAAGTCATCACTCCAAAATCTTTTGTTTTTTAAAGATATTACTTATTTGACAGAGAGAAACACAGCGAGAGAGGGAACACAAGCAGGGCGAATGGTAGCGGGAGAAGCAGACTTCCCGCCGAGCAGGGAGCCCGATGCGGGGCTCAATCCTAGGACCTTGGGATCATGACCTGAGCCAAAGGCAGACGCTTAATGACTGAGCCACCTAGGTGCCCCCCAAATTTTGTTTTAACTTAAGTTACACCCCTTTCCTCAACACAGTGCTCCTCGTGGAGTGGAAGACTCTGAAGGGATCTGAGGAGTGATCTCAGACTGCTCACGCCGAGGGTGTGCAGACTGACTATTTTCAGCATTAGGAAGCTAAAGCTTGGAGAAAGGTAGGAGCGGCATGAAGGCTTACACACCTGGGGGTTAAGAAAAAGATCCTCACGACCCTCGTGCAGCAGCTCTTTCTGCCCACGGGTCCTGTCCCTGTGCTTTAATAAACAACCATTTTGCATCCAACCCCCCCCACACACACACCCTCAAATCACTTACATATAAACTTAGTAACAACAATGATCCTTCTTTAGCACCGACCGTGTGTCTGACCTTTTACCACCATTTTGCAGAACAGCAAACTGAGTCATACCTCATGCAAATGAGTAGGAAACAGGCTGTCTGCGGCTGTGAACACGGGTCTCCTCAATTCACCAACTCGGCAGCCTTTGTAGGGAAATGTCAGATGTTAACTCCAGTACCTGGGAGGGTGTGGTCTCGAATTATTCCAGTTTTCAGTTCGACTTGGTGATGTCAGAGAACTCTGCTGCGTTTGTTTTCATGCCTTTCTTTGCCTAGCTTGTTTTTTGTCTGGTTGATTTTCTGATTTTTTTTTTGTCATCGTGGAAGGATGCTGACTGTTTTCTTACGGCTTTTTGTGGGCTTGTGGTTCCCGTCGACAGGAAAACTGCGCAAATATAGTTCGGATTTAGTCTGGTCCTTATTTATATGTTAATTGATAAGCAAGCCGATAGGAAGTTCTTCCCAAACAATAAAAGCGCAGATTATCTATTGTTATCTTTTTGTAATGCCTCTCAATCCTCCAGCTGTGCCCAGCCTTCTGCTCTCGCTGTCTGTCCTCTGGATCTGGGCCCTGTGGATAGACCACTGCTGCTATTCAGTGCTGTCACATCTCCTCCGGATCCGGAGGAGCGATGCCCAAATAATGCACTTGGGTGAAGTGCCCTGCCTTCTCAGGGAAGGAGTAGGACAGTGCCCATCTCCATCTCTGCTCCAAAAACCCTCAGCTGGTTTCCCTTGGACCCAAGGCACAAGGTGGGTGGGTGGGTGGGGGTGATGCTTTTCTTCCTACGAGGGAGACGTCCGTGATTAGAAACTAGGTGCTGGCTAATAGAACAATTTTGTAGGTCTACTGATTACGATAAAATCGACTTGTTGAGTGATTAAAAGTATTTCAAGAAGTATATATTTTAACTTAGACAGTGAGTTCCTTCTGCCCAGAGAAGTCCATGAGGGAGACTCGGCTGCCCTGTCTGCAGAGGCTCTTGTCCTGGGAGCTTCTGGAGCTCCTTCTGTTCGCATCCTCTGACCTAACTTGGCGTTTAACCCTGTGTGTGGCAAAGCACCCACCATCTCCACGAGCGTTTTCAACTCAGTAGTTTGATTTGCAAGAGTTCTGCAGGAAGATGGCCGCAGAATGCACCTAGCTATCATTTAATATAGAAAGACCAGTGGTGATAGGGGAGGAGACAAATAATATTGTTCATTGAACACTTCATATTCTAATTGTAAGAGGAAAGAACTGAAGACGTATAGCAACATACATAAATCAAAAGTTAAAAGCCTAACAAAGAAAAACAAAGACCAGGGGCACCTGGGTGGCTCAGTCGTTAAGCGTCTGCCTTCGGCTCAGGTCATGATCCCAGAGTCCTGGGATAGAGCCCCGCATCGGGCTCGCTGCTGGGCGGGAAGCCTGCTTCTCCCGCTGCCATTCCCTCTGCTTGTGTTCCCTCTCTCGCTGTGTTTCTGTCAAATAAATAAAATCTTAAAAAAAAAAAAAAAGAAAGAAAAACAAAGACCAGAGCTTTATATATATACAATATAAATTTTTATACAGTTTGCATGTACATATAATATTAAAAAGTATTTGTCGTATATTTAATTATATCCATTTATTTTATTATATTTTGTATTTATATTATTTTATATAAATATATAGGGTATATAATATATAAGGACTATGTTTAATATCTATTTTATACATTATATATACTTATTCTGTATATAATATATTACATATATTATATATTATTTTGTATATTATTATGAAATATATTTTGATTTTATATATTATTTGATATATTTAATAAATATATCGTTTCTATATTTTATAAAATATTTATATATTATTTATATACTATATAGTTTTATGCTTTATATCTTATATATTCTGCATTATAATGGTGTTATTTATATTTACACATATGTTTTATATAAATATATGTGGAAATATATACATTTGCATATCTATGGCATAGATACATATTTCCACATATGCTTATATAAAACATATGTGTAAGTATAAATAATATATTCATTATACATGTATATATGTTGTGATGTATATGGGCTTATACATATATGGATATACATTTCCAATGGTATATGAAGCAGTGTTCAAAACTATATTCTTCTAGAATGACTAAGAAGTTTTCTATGAAAAAATTGTTAGGAATTTAGAATGATTTTTCTATTGATATATATTTAAAAACACTTGGTCAGCATAATTCATGATGATAATAGACATTAAGACCTTATAACCTGAATTTGTCACGTGTATCATACAGTTTTGTGAACAGGCTCCAAGACTTTCAGTATATATATGTTTGCTTTAGTGTAACCTCCTGAATTGGTCACAACATGTAATGATTCCTAACTAGGAAGTGCTGGTGACTCGGACGGACTGAATAGTATCGTGAATGATGCATAATATTGGAATGTGAAATTTTTAATGCTTTTGTAATGATAGAGCTGACAGATGAAAATATAGTGTTAAAGCAGTTGATATTTGCGGCTGATTGTTCTAATTTTCTTTGCCAACACTATATCAAACCATTAACTATTTTCAGTTTTCACTGAACGATTCCATACTCATAAGCTTCCTGCATTACCATATAACTCCTGATGATTTATTTCTAATCATATTGTGAGTGTATATTTAGTGTGATAGCTGAATTATATTAATTTGGCTACAAACAAAGCTATGCAATTTAAAATATTGATTGCAATAGCATTCTCTTTTCATAAATCTGCCTAGTAATTTCATTGATTTTAAGTGTGTGATTAAAATGTTTGGGTTGATTCAGAAATTGTATTTTGATTATACGAGAAAAAACTCAACATGCAGAAAGTTGTAATTATTTTCAGTTGAAAGGTAAGCTATGC
>JAQQSY010002814.1:0-13411 GCA_028646535.1 Procyon lotor
GGGGGGAAAAAACTTCCTAGAGAACAGTAGATAGAAACGGGATTAAAATAATACACATTTAATGAAATAGATATTTGAAGACAGTAGAGATCAACTAAAACCAACCAATTTCATGAGCTAAGATCTCAGAGAAAAGGAGAAATTCCTGAATTGAGTTGAATTGAGTTCTGTGCTCAACAGCATATTTTCCACTTGGTTCATTTGTGTGGAGAAGTCTAGAGCCTAAGGAGAAAGCTAGTGCTGTGGCAGACTTGCTAGCCACAAGAGAAAAAATTAGACACCCTATGAATCCTCCAGGATTCGATTTCCTGAACATAGGGAAACAGTGAAATTAGCCCTACGTTCTGTATCCCGACTTTCTCTTGAGAAATTTGCCAGTTCCTGAGCTCCATTGGCCAAGGGCAAGAGGTCAAGAAATGGAGCAAAAGCAGCTGATAAGAGGCTGACGTGCAGATTAAAGATTTACCTGACTCATAGTTCTGAAGAGCTGAGACTTGGAATTGAAGTCTGTTCAGGAAGGAGAGACCACAGTAAAACCGCGGGCTTTCTGTTGAGACCTCCAGAGGGCCACACTGGGGAGTAAAGGCAAATTAGAAACAGCAGAACATCACAAAACTAAAGCATAGCCTTGAATGATCTCAACGCCTGATTATATTAAAATGGTTTTCTCATATCTCTTTGTTGCCAGAAGGTGATTAACTTCTCTCTGGAGAGAGACAACGTCAAGCAGAGCACCTATAATTTTTCATATACAATGTCTGGCAGACACTCTGAAATTACTAGGCTTGCCAGTAAACGAGACCAAATGACAGAAAGCCAAGAGAAGATTTACACAATAAAACAGATCTGTGATGATACAGATATTGCAGTTATCCAAACCAGATTTCCAAATAACTGTGATTAATATAGTCAATGATCGAATTTTTTGAAATATGGTAACTATCATGAGAGAATTGAAATATATAATAAAGAATCAAATGGAATCTCCAGAACTAAAAACATAATAACCTAACAGTGATGATTCGAAATATGGGTTTAACAGTAGGGAAAGGGAGAAAACATTAGTGAATTAGAAGATATAACAGTAGGGGAGATCCAGATTGCAGTAATCAGAGGAACAAAAAAAAAATTAAAACACAGAAAATGACATGAAACACATGGAAGTGGGTAAATAAGACTAACATAATGTGCATTTGGAATCTCAGATGGAGAAGACAGAAAGAAAATGTGGAAAAAGATTATTTAAAAAGATACTTAAAAAATATTTCTAAGCCTGTGAAACACATCAAGTCACAGGGCAAAGAAACATGGGATTCAGGGGTGCCTGGGTGGCTCAGGCAGTTAAATGCCTAACTCTTAAATTTCAGCTCAAGTTATGGTCTCAGTTTCATGGGATTGGGTTCCACATCGGGCCCAGTGTGGGGTTCCATGCTCCGTGGGGAGTCTGCTTGAGATTCTCTCTCTCCCTCCCCCTCAGTCCAGCCCCCCTTAAAAATAAATAAATAAATCTTAAACACGGGATCCAAATAGGATGCCTACAAAGAAAATTACAAAGTACATTAGAGCCAAATGGCTGAAAACCAAAGGCTAAAGGAAAATCTTAAAACAGAGAAAAATGATACAGTATATCAAAGTATTAACAGACTTTTCAGCAGTAACAAGGGAGTCAGAGGACAATTGTATTCATTTGCTGCAGTTACTGCAACAAAGTACCACAAACTGGCTGGCTGAAAGAAAGAGAAGTGAATTGTCTCACAGTTCTGGAGGACAGAAACCCGAAATCCAGGTGTCGGCAGCTATGTTCCCTATGAAAGTTGTAGATGAGTCCTTCCTGGACTCTGCCTGGCTTCTGGTGGTGTTCTGGCAATCTTTGGCATTCTGCAGATTACGGATGGGTAACTCCAATCTCTGATCTTCATATAGCACTCTCCCTGTGCTTCTCCACATCATCTTTCCTGCATGTGTGTCTGTCTCTATGTTCAAATTTCCTCTTTTTATAAAAACACTATCAGCGATATTGCATTAGAGCTCACCCTAATGATCTCATTCTAATTTGATTAGTTCTGTAAAGACTCTATTTTCAAAATCAGGTCACATGCTAAGGTACTAGGAGTGAAGTAAGTCTTCACCATACCTTTTTGGGAGACAGAAACAATCCATAACAACAATAAAATGCTATCTTCAAAGAAAGATGGGGGGGAAGCCCACCTGAAATTTATATCCAGTGAAATATGTGGAAAAATGAAACCAAAGTAAAAATATTCAGAAGAATAGAAGCTGAGAGAATTTATTGACAGCACATCTGAAAGAAAAGAAATCCAAAAAAAAATTTAGGCTATAGAAAATGACCCCATATGGAAAGTATCTCTATGCAAAGACAAAAGAGAAATAAAAGGGTGAAGGTGTATGTATATATAAATTAATATTGATTGTAAAAATACTACCTTCTGGTGTTTAAAGTGCACATTGAATTAAGAGACTGAAAAAACAGTAGCAGAGAAATTGAAAGATGGTTAAGAGAAAATAAACCATTCTAAAATTCTTACCTTGAACAGAATGAGGTAAAGGGAAAACAAAGTTTTCTTCAGTAAGGCATAAATAGGCCTTATAATTTACAGAATAATCACTAAAAATAATAATTAAAAAACCCCAACAAGTTAATATAGGAAAAAATGAAACAAACATATATAATTAATTTGAAATAAAGGGAAAAAAAGGAATAAAAGACTGGGCTAAAAGAAAACAAATAGTAAAATGATAGAAATAAACTCAAATACTTACTGATGATTATATTAAAAGTAAATAGAATAAAAATAAAAACAATCAAATTAAAAGAGAATGGCTGCATAAAAAGAATAACTATATGTTGCTCATATAATAGACATAGTGATACATAGATTAAAAGTAAAAGGATGTAAAGAACATGCCCTACCAATTACATTAAATTTTGTAAAGCTATGTTAATATCAGACAAAGTAGACTTTAAAGTGATAAATATTACTAAAGGTAAAGGAAAGCATTTAATCATTTGAATAAATGTAAAAGAAAGAAAAGATTCTAAATTCTTATACACCCAATAATAAAGCCTCAAAACACATAAGGAAAAACACCTAGAGAAATGAAGGGATATATAGACAAATAGAGGAAGATTTTAATGGAAATTCTTAATAACTGAAAAAATAAGCAGCAGGCAAAAATTAGTAGAGACACTGATAATTAGCAACATGATTAATATTCCTGACCTAATGGAGACATATGAAACACTATACCATATAACTGCAGAATACAGTGGATATGGAACACCAATAAAAACAGACCATATGCTGGACTATAAAATAATTCTCAATAACTTTATAACACTGGAGCCATGCAGAATATGTTCTCTGTACCAAATGCTATCAAAGTAGAACTAAATAAGAGATAACTATAATATCTCAAAACATTTCAAAAGTAAGCAACATGCTTCTAAATATTCCATGATTCAAAAAGGAAATCACAATGATGATTTATAATATTTTAAAAATCAAAAACAGGAAAAGAAAAAGACTTACCACATACAACAGGTACTAAATAAAAATAATAGCATGTTTCTCACTGGAAAATCAGAGAGGCCAAAAGGCAGTAAAAGAACATTTCAAAGACTTGAAGAAAAAGCAAAACAAAACCTCTCAACCAACTATTGTATATCCAGCAAAGCAATTTTTTGAAAATTAAGAAAAAAAAGACATTCCCAGATAAATAAAAATAGAATTTGTTGCTAGCACACTTTCTCTCTACAAAATACTGTAAGAAGTTCTTCAAGTTGAAATGAAAGGACACTAGACAGTAACTGGAATGCACATGAAAAAATAAACAGCAGCAGTAAAGTATCAATATATGTAAATACACAATAAAAGATAATACATTTTGTTTGTAACCCCCATTTAAAAGACAACTACATAAAATGAGACGTCTAAGTTGATGAGTACACAATGTCTATAGAGATGTAATTTATGACAATAACAGCATTAAAAAGGGGGAAGAGCCTAATAGAAGCCAAGTTTCTATTAAAATTAAACTAGTATTAATCCAGACTACCTTGTTATAATTTAGGATGTTAATGGTAATCCCCAGGGCACCACTAAGAAAATAGTTTAAAAATTATGTATTTTTAAAAATATATTAGAGAATACAAAGAAATGAAAAAAATTAAAACTTTTGTACTTCAAAGGACATCATCAACAAGGCAAAAAGATGAAACTGGGATAAAATATTTGTAAATCATATATCTGATCAGGCTCTAATATCTCAAACATATAAAGAATTCTTACAACTCAGTAAAAAGACAATTTTTTTTTAAGATTTTATTTATTTGACAGAGAGAAACACAGCGAGAGAGGGAACACAAGCAGAGGGAATGGTAGCGGGAGAAGCAGGCTTCCTGCCGAGCAGGGAGCCCGATGCAGGGCTCGATCCCAGGACCCTGGGATCATGACCTGAGCCGAAGGCAGACGCTTAATGACTGAGCCACCCAGGCGCCCCAAAAAGACAATTTTAAAAATGGACAAAGGATGTGATTAGTTTTACAACTAAGATATTCAAATTGCCATTGAAAAATACTAAATATTATTAGTTATACAGAAATACCAATCAGGGGTGCCCGGGTGGCTCAGTTGGTTAAGCAACTGTCTTCAGCTTACGTCATGATCCTGGAGTCCCAGGATCGAGTCCCACATGGGGTTCCCTGCTCAGTAGGGAGTCTGCTTCTCCCTCTGACCTCTCCTCTCTCATGCTCTTTCTCTCTCAAATAAATAAATAAAATCTTAAAAAAAAAAAAAAAAAAAGAAAGAAAAAAGAAATAACAACCAGAACCAATATGCACCACCACTTCATATGCACTGGGATGGTCATAATTTTAAATAAACGAAGTACTAATGTAGTGATGATGAAAAGTTATTAGAGCCTTCATGCGTTGCTGGTGGGAACGTAAAATGATATAGCCACTGTGGAAACTGATTTGTCAGCTCCTTAAAAAATTAATCAGAGTGACCATATGACCCAGAAATTCCAACTGTAGGGATGGCCCCATAAGAACTGAAAACAGATGTTCACAGGAAAACTTGTACACCATGTTCGTAGCAGAATTATCCATAATATCCCCAAATGGAAACAGCCCAAAATGTATATTCCGATGAATGGAGAAACAAAATGAGCAATCGTGTAATGGAATATTACTTAGCCCTAAAAGTAACGGAGAACTGACACATGCTACGACATTGATAGACCTTGAAAACATGCCAAGTGAAAGAATTTGACACTCAACACCACACACTGTATGATTTCATTTATTTGAAATGTCCAGTTCGTGCCGGTCACACAAAGTAATCACTCAGTGATTGAGTGATTACTTTCATGCTCAGAATTGTCCTTAAGTGAATGGTAAACCACAAGATCATTCTATCCTTGAATGCAGTGTGTGCTAGATATGAAACATACCTGACTGACCTGAGGAAGAAAAGTAGCAAAGTTGGTAGGACCAAGGACTAGGCCAAAAACAACCAAAAGAACAACAGCACATTATTAATAATAATAATAATAATAAACAACAAATTATTGTGGGAAATCTCTTCACTTATAGGGGATAATTGTACATGTGATGATTGTGACTTAGGAAGTATAAGGGGCAGAAATTTTCCAAATAATACTAATGAAAAAGTAGAAAATGCATCTTATATCAGTGTTTTAAAATAGCTCCAAGTGTTTTTGTTCGGATTGATAACTACTCTTCCAGAATCATTCTATCTGGTCTTCTTTGTTATTGATCATTAGGCACATTAAAGAGACTTCCTCTGTATGAATATTCCATTTCTAAAACCAGAAAATACATTATTTACAAGATCATTTGTGAGGATCTTGTATATGTCTCTGTGTTCTTCCAGGGATTCTAGAAAATAAAACACAATGTTTCTTACCTTCCCTATCTCAACAATTTCCCATATCCAGAAATGCACTATTGATTTTAAATAAAATAGAATAACTCTCTTAGTTTTCCATTACTAAAACAAAACAATTTGAATGTACTTTCATGAGTGAAACTGCGCGTATGTCTGAAATGTCCAATTTCATCTGAGAAAATTAACAAAAGTGAAAATTTCTTGTGTTGCATATTTAAAAATTTGATGGCAATCTAAAATTATCATTTGCATTAATGTATTCCAAAATATGAATTATTAAATAAGTCACATTGCTATAACAAAAGACAATCTGAAGTACCTGCTTTAGCCTCAAGCATTTTGAATCTTTTTTTTGTTTTTTTATTTAGCCTATTTTGAACATTACTCAACACAGGAAGGAAATCTTTCTAATTGGAACAATGTATACATTATGCTTCTATTTTTTTTAAAAGCTACATTTTCCTTCTTTCCTATGTGATCAACATTAGAAAAATATAATCCAGAAAATCCAGGATCTTTAGAATGTGTGGAACCTTCTTTGTAGTATTCCCTGATTTTAGATCCCTGCATGGCAAAGAGCACTTTCCCCCAGTCTGTGTTTAAAGCTATCTGTAACATTCCTGGTTGTCACAGGAGAGAGTCTGGCCCAAGAAAAAACTGAGTCACAGTGCTCAGTGGTGACCTGTTTCCCAGACGTCTTCCAGAGAAGGTGTCTGGAATCATTCCAAGACATCCAGGAGCCTCCCCTCCTCCCTCCCAGTCCCCTAACTAGAGAGAAAGACCAACCTCTTTCCCTCAGGAGATAGAGAATTAATCAGAAATGCCTCTGGTATCAAAGTTCCTTAAAGCAAGGGGAAAAAAAAAAAAAGAACAGGCCATTTTGTCAACTATTCCCAAGGTGAGCTCTATGGGAAAGGTGAAAAGAGAGCACATGAAAAAAAGGACTGAGTGCCTTTACATTACATTCAGAATGAATTAGTCTAACAACAAGCCTGTAATGAAGGAGAACAACGGAGTTGGAGAACTGACCCTGCTCGACCTTAAGACTTCTTAGAAGTCTTGGTGTTAGTGAGAGAGTAGACAAGAGATCACTGGACAAGAGTAGAGAGCCCAAAACTAAACTCCACAAAAAAATAAAATAAAATATAGAATAAAATAAAATAGGGAATCTAGATATAGACCTTACACCATTCACAAACATTAACACAAAATGAATCATAGATTTACATGTAAAGTGCGAATTCATGAATCTCCTGGAAGTTTATATAGGAGAAGACCCTGAGGACTTTTTTGAATTTGGTAACGACGTTTTAGTTACAACCTCAAAGGCATGATCTATGAAAGAAATAATTGGTAATTTGGACTTAATAAAATTCTGCCCCAGGAAAGACACCACCGGAAAAATGAGAAGACAAGCTACAAACAGGGAGAAAATATTTTTAAAAGATATCTCTGATAAAGGACTCTCACTCAAAATATACACAGAACTCTTAAAACTCTACTACAAAAAAACCCACACAACCCATTTGCAAAGGGAGCAAAAGATCTGAACAGACACACCAAAAAGATATACAGATGGCAAATAAGCATATGAAAGGATGCTTCATATCGTATGTCTTTGGTGAATTGCAAATTAAAACAAATTGCAACTATACACCAATTACAATGGTGAAAATCCAAAACACTGATAACATCAAATGCTGGCAAGGATGTAGGGTAACAGAAACTCTCATTCATTGCTGGTGAGAATGCAAAATGGTGCAGCCACTTTGGAAGACAATTTGGCAGTTTCTTACAAAACTAAACATACTCTTACCATATGATCCAGCAATCACCGTCCTTGGTATTTACCCAAATGAGCTGAAAAATTATGCCCACACAAAAACCTGTACACAGATGTTTATAGCAGCTTTATTCACAAGTACCTGAACCGGGAAGCAACCGAGATAGCCTTCTGTAGGTGAATGGATAAATAAACTGTGGTACATACAGACAATGGAATATTATTATAGCTATTATAACTAAAGAGAAGTGAACTACCAAGCCACGAAAAGACATGCAAGAAACTTGAAGGTAGATCTAAGTAAAGAATATAAAAGGAGCCAGTCTGGAAAGGCTGCGACATTCAGGAAAAGGCAAAGCTGTGCAGGACAAAGATCAGTGGTGGGGGTGGCAGGTAGGGATGAAGAGGCAGAACACAGGATTTTTAGGGCAGTGAAACTGCTGGGTAGGGTACTACAGTCCTAAATACGTGTCGTTATGTATTTGTCAAAACCCAGAGAAAGTACAACAGCACAAAAGAACTCTACTGCGCACTGAGGAGTGATGATGATGTCCTCAGTGTGGGCTCATGGACTTTAACAAGTGCACCCCGTGCTGTGGTATCTAGGGAGGCTGAGGGAGTGGTGGGTCAGGGAGCATCTGGAACTCTGTGTACTTGCTGCACCATTTTGTCATGAACCTAAAGCTGTTCTACAAAATAAATTCTATGAAAAGAAAGAGTCTATAATTTGTCCTCTCCGTTTAGCTTCACCTAGCAACAAAAAAAAAATCTACCGAAGAAGTGAAGTGACAGGCTATTGTCTTCTGTCACCAGCTTTCAGATAGTCTGTCGTCAGAGTCAGCAGCATGGCTATCCGCACCGGGCTCCGTAAACTCGTATCAGAAACGGCACTGACTCCTCTCATAGCCCTGTGCACCACCTCCGTGTTTGTGTCTGTGGGATTCATTTTTATCCTTTCCGAAGCCTTGTTCTGGAGACCTTCTGGTTTATTCCGGTCCGAAGCTTTTATTCACCTTATAAAGTGGACCTAAGGCAGAAATCAATAGGAAGATATAAACAAACAAAAATATGGAGAGAACTTCTTAGAGTTCTGTTTTCTGACATCCATTTCAGAAACATGGCATGGTGCCATATTCTAGATGATAAAGTTGCTCCCCACGGGGGATGGGTTAACAATGCTGATATTGTTATACATGTCTCCTGGAACTGAACAATGAAGTAAATGGATGGCAGATGGTGGGAGACAGGTTTCTCACTGTTGGAGCGGGAGTTTATAGATAAGCAGGGGGAGGAGGCTAGAATGATCCATGTGGTGATGGATTAAAGTTGGAGACATCGGTATGAACTCATGTTTAGCTTAATAAAGACATAGATGGCGACGTGTAGAAATATTTATAGATATGTGTACAAACAGGGGTTAGTGTGCAGAGATATATTTCCTTGCTCCGTCAGCTTAGACGCAACCAGTAACAATGAGCACAGCTGGCACCCAGATCCTGGTTTCTAGTACTATTCTCCAATAAGAGGAACCAGAGCTCCTTCAGAAAATGCTTATTTCTAGGACTAGGGACAGAAACATGCAAGACGAGAAGATGAGCCTGGAGCATCCACAGCACCAGAAAGTAAAGTAGTGCTAAAAGGAAAACAAAGAAACAAAATCTCACAATGATGGTTTGCCAAAGGGCTGTAGGAGCCAACTGAAAGAGATCTCAGTGACCAAAGCGCAACAAAATATATAAATAGCGTGGGGTTAAAAAAAACAAAGTATAAGATAAATACCCACAAGTCTATATTGTTATAAATAAATGATTCAATAAATAAATGAGAAGAGACAAATTTCCCATGCAGAAGAATTCCAAATAAAGTATTTAAATAATCCATCCAAATGTTCCTAGCTCTCCAGTGGGGAAAATGTAGTCACTTTCTTCCAAAGAGCAGAGAATGGGAAGGGAGGGAAAGTTTTACAGTGGAGAAACCTGACAAACACTATGTAAGCTATGTGATCAAGGTCAACATCGACAGTAATAAATTACGTTGATTGTTATGTGCACTTGGTACAATGTGTTGCGAATCACTTTTTTACTTCTGTGGTCGTCCTTCCTAGAAACCATAACCTCAGGCTAAGCAGGAGAAAGACATCAGCCAATTCCTAATTGAGGGACATCCTATAACATAACTGAGCAGTCTCCTCAAAGCCTCCAAGGTCATCAAAAACAGGATAAATCTAAGAACCTACCACAACCAGGAGGAGCCTAATGAAACAACAAATGATAATGTGATTTCCTGGATGGACTCTTGGAAAAGAAAAAGGACATTAAGCAAAAACTAAGAAATCTGGATAAAGTATGGGCTTTACTTAATAATAATGCACCATTGTTGGTTCATTAACAAACATACCTTCCTAGTGTAAGATGTTAATAAGAGAAGAAATTGCATGTGGAGTATATGGGAACTTTCTGTACTATCCTTACAATTTTTCTATATGCATAAAACTATTCATATTCTGTCACTTTTTAAAAGATTTTATTTATTTTGAGAGAGAGAATATGAGCAGGGATGGGGAAGAGGCAGAGGGAGAGAGAGAGAATCTCAAGCAGGTTCCCCACTGAGCACAGAGATCCCACAACCCCCGAGACCATGACTTGAGCTGAAACCAAGAGTTGGACGCTCAACCAACTGAGCCCCCCAACTTTCCCAAATTCCATCATTTTTTTAACTTCATTTTGACAAGATTTGCCCTGAGCAAGTTTTAATCTCTATGAGCCTGTTTCCCCAAGTGATAAATGAGAATAACAATAGAACCTTTGGAATAGGGTTATCATAATAAAGTGACCTCTATTAAGAGTCAAAGCAGTCTGCCTGGAACATACAGAAACACTCAATAAAAGCTACGAGTATCATTATGATTACTCTCACCTCCATCCAGAACACTTCCCCAGACGGCTGTGACTTTTTATAACCGCGGTCTCCTCAGTCCCAAGGGGAGTGCCCCTTTGCCTGGGCCGAGACTCCACTGCAGTAAGGAGTACCCTTAAAAAGTCTTTCAGCCATGTGGCTTCTTCCCCAGATCAAGCTCACTATCTGCTCATCAGTAATCAGCAATAGCTCCTGGAAGCAATCTGCAGGGAGGACAGAAACGGAAGCAACAATTATAAACCTGCTCAACAAATTACTCAGCCAGGATTCTGACTTCACGCCGGGATACATTTATACGTCATTTCCCCAACTTCACATGTGTTGTCACCTGTCTAGCATCACGAGTCCTGTGAGAATAAAGTCGTCTTCTTACAGTTCTGACATTATGTCCCAGGCCCTGAAGTAGGAGTCTTCTAGTCCTCTGCCTGCCGCCACTTGAGTGGACCAACATAGCTGCAGGCATCTGAAATCTGAACCAAACTATGCTGTGGTTTTGCACTGCCTCAAAAATCAGAAAACATGCAAAATATTCTTTCGCCCAGTATAGGTTCCACTATGCATTTAAGCCCGTCTGTGTCTCAAAAATTGGATGACACACAGAATGCAATAATATTAATGCTGCTTTTGCCTTGATAAGCCTTTTTCTCAAGAAGGCCTTAGCACCAGGCCCTGTTTGGTAGATGAAAGAATTAGGTCCCTAGAGCCTCACTTAATGAAAGTAGGCATTGCTTTCAGCATCACTCGATGCCACGGTCTTGTCTGATATGAGAGAAATTCAGAGCCTAAATGGAGAGAGCCTCAGATATTATGGAGTGTGAATATTTTTAAGCTCTCTCCATTTAGGCTCTGAATTTCTCTCATTTCTCATCTGCATGGATGATGTGACGTTTGTGGACCTTCCTGATTGCCTACGAGAAAGGGAGCAAGTGAAGCTTGGGATGTTCCTTTCTGTTAGTATTAACTCTGCTCCTGGTTGCTTTCAGCCCATGGGTGGGGGAGGGGAAGCACATGAGCTCCTGGGGTACTGCTTAAACCTGTGAGATGCTGCAAGTCCTCCAGCACATACGGATTTCCATCGTGCCTTCCAGAAGTCTCAGCTCTGCACTCTGCCCCCTTCTTCTAGCAACTAAGGGATCTACCAGACAAGAAGCAGATCACAGCCAAAGGGAAAGAAATCCCTCTTAAAAATCTAGATTCTAGATGTACTCACCAGACAATATATTATTCTGTTCAAGAGACTATACAGCAGCTCATGGCTCTGAAGGGAAATCTCATCTTCTGATTGCCTGGTGCACACTCACCTCAAACAAAGAGTGCATTATTTCCCCCAGATCTTCCCAAGCAGTGCAGGGAAGGGGATAAGACCCCATTCTTTCACCAAGAGGGAACTAAGAACGGATTCTATGTTTGCCACTGGCAAACGGGATCACTTCCGATATGGACCTGAACTTCCTGATCTTTAAAATCGTGATCATGACAGAGGCTACTGCCAAAGACGGCAGTGAAGACCCCACGAGCGGGGACATGCCCTGGGCAGGAGCGTGCGGTCAGTGCTGGCCTTTACAATATGGAGAGAGCCCCACGTTCCACATCCCATCAGGCCAGGCTCAGCTGAGAGTAACGCAGAGTCCGAGCCTCCCCAGCTCTCTGCCTGAGGAAGAAACATCATCGCCCTGAAGACAGCGCCTTAAGTGCAGAAAGAGCTGATAAGTTACCGCGCCAGAGACAAAGGGGCGAGACGAATTGCATTTATGAACGCGCGAGTTTTCAAAAACCTCTCAGCACATCTATGGGACTTTATCTGGAGCCAGTGCCATCTGTTTGCCGGATGTCTCTGACAGGAACGTGTCCATGAATCTGGACCCTACTTTTTTCTTCCCCCCTCAGCTGCGCCGAGGAGCCAGATGTTCCTGTGCTTCAAAAGCATCCACATCCATCAACCTCTTTGCGGGACTGGATCCTCCATGCTTGTGCGACTCCGTTTCTCCAGCAGCGGGTCTAGTGGGCTTGTTTATCCACTTTTTTTTCCCCCCTGTTTTTTTTTCTCATGTTGCCTCAAATTAAATTAAAAACCAGCACTGTCACTAATTAACCAAGGGTGGCACGTTTGTAAACCTGGATTTGCCGGGTTGCCAGTGGAGAGGAATTCCTCGGCACTCTTTGCCAAAACCGTGTTTACCAGTCGCCATTGGTGTCTTGGCAGTGCTGCTCGGGTGTTGTCAGAACACAACGTAGCCGTGTAAGATGTCCTTCGGAGATGGGAGCTGACTTGCGTTGTTCCCAGACTTAAATACGCTGTGAACTAATTACCACCAGCGTGAGAGTAAACACTCAAATACCGTTACCTTGCGAATAGCAGCACACAAATTTCTATGCATGGGTTTCTGTCTCCTAAAAAGAGAATGATGAGGGTTGTTATCACAGGAAGGGAAAATACCGAGGAAGTAAAGCACTGGCATCTACTAACTGGCAGTGGCTCATCCCAGCTTCCAACAAGCTTGCAAACCCCAGGATAGAGCCATATTACCAGAAACGCGTGTTGAACATATTTGGCCAGAGAAGGGGTAATTGTGGATTTTGGGGGCAAGTGTGCCCTCAGGATGGTTCAACGGAGGGGGATGTTTGAATTCGTGCCGGAAAAAACTCGTTCCTTGCTCCCGCCCCCCCATCCCCATCTGCCTAAAAACTTGGCTGATATCAGGGTCGCTTGAACCCAGGGACTCCTGACCTACGATGACTTTATTGCTTATGGACACTCTGAGGTCGACACCCTCTGGGC
>JAQQSY010002815.1:0-13410 GCA_028646535.1 Procyon lotor
CTGAGATCATGACCTGAGCTGAAAGCAGAGGCTTTAACCCACTGAGCCACCCAGGTGCCCCACAGATAATATTTTTTAATGGACGTTTACTTAAGCACACACCTATGTTCACCAGCTTAGTTGCTCAGAACTGTTCTTATATTTCACTACTTTTTTCCAGACTATATTATTTTACTCTGGAGGATATCCTATACTTATAGTAGTTCTTTCATAATAGTTTCATTAAGTAACTGTCATTGATTATTAATAATTATGTTGGTTAATTATGCTGGTAAATATTTCTTAGTTCAATGGTTTATTCCCCCATTCTTTTTTCTTTGGACTTGTGTTTTTCTGTTGCGAAATCTTATATCAATTGCAATTTGACACTTAAAGATACTCTGTCTTTTCTCTGTGGTTATTTTTGAGATCTTTTGACATTCAGCGTAGATTCCTTACAAAATGTCTAGTTATTTTTATTTATTCCATCCTGTACTTGTTTGAATTTATTCATTCAAGCAACTGCATCTTCTGACATTTCTAGAGAGTTCCTGGCCAATTTCTGCTTAATTGTAGCATCTTTCTCATTATCTCAAGACTTTCTTCGTGATACTTATTTTTGATGTGCAATCTGTCTTTCCCATTGTCATGTTTGTTTGTTTTTTTCTTTCTGTATGGAATTTCTTGACATTCTTTAGATCTTTCTTACAATTTAAGAGTTTCCTTTTATGTATCTTACTCATCTACTCTACATTTATACGTCTACATATTATATTTGAAGTGCTTTTATACAGTAATTTTTTGCCTTTTACCATGCATCCTGGGCCTGTGTTTTAAAACGAAGTATATAGGCTAGTGAGGCCGCAAAATCTTATGATTTTGAGTTCTGTCTTCAATCAGTGTTCATTAGTATTTCATTAGTATTTTTACTTGTTTCTTATGATTCAGTATGCGTTGAAACGTACTCAATTTTATCCAGAATTTTGAAGTGTTTCTCATGAGAATTTTTTTTTCCTATTTCCAGAACCTTAACTGCTTATTGCCATTTATTTATTTATTTGTTTGTTTGTTTTTTAAAGATTTTATTTATTTGACAGAGAGAAACACAGCGAGAGAGGGAACACAAGCAGAGGGAATGGTAGTGGGAGAAGCAGGCTTCCTGCCTACCAGGGAGCCCGATGTGGGGCTCGATCCCAGGACCCTGGGATCATGACCTGAGCTGAAGGCAGATGCTTAACGACTGAGCCACCCAGGGGCCCCATGCCATTTATTTAATAGTGACTAAATTGATTTGAATTTGAATCCATGGAAATTAAATATGTCCAACTTATACCTGGAAATACATATAGTCATCTTTAGACATCTCTGTTAAATAGATGCATATGTAGATTTTAAATGTGTATAGAAGCCTTATATATAAGTAACTTAAAATAAATAATCTAAAAAAATGATCAGTGATCATTATCACTTATCTCAGTGAGGTAAGGAAAGATTACACAATTTGATAAAAAATAGACTCAACCTTGTAGGTATTGTATATTAATTTCCCAGCTTTGTCTTCTTTTCATATTTTTATTTCTCTAACATTATGTATGAAATTATATGTGTGTTTTTTCCTACCAATACAGATGATATATTATTAATGTTATGAGATATATGTAATCACTAATGGAGTAAAAAAATACGCTTATTGGCTTTGTTAGTACGTTTGAACTAATCTTTTTTTATTTTAAGAGGATTAGTGCACAAGTACAACGTTATTAATATAAAATGTTGTCTTCAGGAATGAAGAGATTTTATGGGGCAAAAGAACAGATTGGAAGCTGTTGTGAACACCTAAGGTTAGTATATAATAACAGATAATCAATTGAAGGAAATAGGTTTAGTTTTATTTTGAGAAAATTTAAGACAAAAGTATTCAGGAGAAAATTAGAAAAGGTCAAATAATGAAATGGTAATTTTTGGCTTGAAGAAAACAATACAAATGAAATTTGAAAACATTTAAATCAAATCTAATCCTCAGGCCATTTATAATACATCATAGAATCCTATTACAGACAAAAATAATAGTTAAATAGGAACGTGATTACTTTTTGTTCAATAAGTATACTCTTGTTTTCCACAGCTTGCATAGATGTAAGATTGAAACATTCTTTCTTACACAGTGATAGGCTATAAATTGTTTTCCAGCTGGTAGCATTTGAGCTTTCTTTGGGACTTTTCCCACATACTGATATAGTTTTTAATGTACAGTATTTCTTTACCTTCATTTACTAATTGTTCTGTGCTTCCAAGCTATCTTTCTTAACTTGGTAATATATACATTCGAAAATGGAATTCCATAATACAGTTCTACTACTTCTGTGAAATTGTCTGCTATACCAATAATAGAATGCTTAAAATTGCATTATAAAATACAGGTTTTCTTTTATATCAATGAGTTTATTTTCCTTCTTTTAATTCAATTGTGTTTACTAAAAAATAATGAAAAACTGGTTTGATTTTATTTAAAAATACTCATTTTTTAACTTCCCATTTTGTTGGCTAGAACATTAGAGTATTTACAAAGTATCTTATTCCAATAAATATCTGAATATTTTTTTCATAGTTACTGGAAGAATTAACACTAAAAATAGAATTTCTGGGAATAATGTCAAAGTTTTGATTAATCACTATTAGCTGATACAATGATATCATTACTTAGAACATCACTCTTCCAAATAGGACAATTTTAAAAAAGAATAAATTAGTAAAGGTTCAACATGCATACATTTATTATATCTATCAAAATGTGATCAACAAAATGAGCAAGATTAAACACTGGGATTTTGTAAAAGATTTTGACTAAAAATATGTATTTGGTATTTATTTCCCCATATTTCTAGTATTTTTTAATCAAATGTATACACTTTAAGGACAGTATTGTATTTTTCTGTGGACAGTCACTTCAAGTATATGTCTTTAACATTTCATTGCATGAGTGTAACATCGTATTTTCTCACTTAATATATTTTCCTAGATGTTTCACTGGGAACAATGTATGTTTTCTTCCAAAGTTTGAAAGACTATTAAGTTTCAGTGACATGTCTTTCTGGAAGTCATAGAAAAGGGCATTTTAAATTTAAAAAATATTAAAGATTTTATTTATTTACTTGAGAGAGAGAGAAAAAGAACAAGACAGAGAGCATGAGCAGGGAACAGAGGGAAAGGGTGAAGCAAACTCCTCGCTGTGCAGGGAGCCCTATGCGGGACTAAATCCCAGGACCCCAGGATCATGACCTGAGCTGAGGGTAGAGGTGTAACTGATTGAGTGACCCAGGCTCCCCAATTTAAAAAAATTTAAAAATAAATATGAACATTGGGAACTAAGATGATATTTTTTGTAAGATCATTTTATTATAGATACATACTAAAAAATTTACTTAAAGAGAAAATGAATCATTATGTGTCATGGTTCTAACGCTTTCCCTTTCCATATAGCTTATGCACCTTTTAGTTTTTGTTTAATCACATCTCTGGTCTTCAATGAGAAGTCTGGATTCTAAACTTAATCCAAAGAGTTTGTATTCATGGGAGCTTTACATAGATTTTCTGTCAGGAAGAAGTGAACCACTGTCCACAGGAGGCAAGCCTAAATTAGTATGTATCCTCAAGGCAAACCTCCTCTCCTCTAACTTGCCTGGAGCCAGTGTAATTCTAGTGTCTCACTTAGTAGAACAAAATAAATACATTTCATTTTCAGGTGTCTGAACCACTTCAGGAGGAAGATGACTTCCTTCAATGCTTACAACAGAAGGAAGTTCAGAAAAAGATAACCATTTTTTAAGCAAAAACAAACTAACAAAAACCAGCCTAATACTTTTGGCAAAGTAAATAATTTTTCTCATTTAGGAATCTTATGGGGCTGAATTTCTGAAAACCCTTTTTTGAAAACTGTAACTGCTGACCAATGTATGTAATGGGAATCATCCAAAAAATTTTATAGTAAAACCTAGCCAAAAGTGAAAAATTAAAGCAAAGAATGTCATTAAAGTATTAGGGATTTATTTTAATGCATGACATCCAAACTTAAAATACCAAAGAAATTTGCGTGTTTCTAAAGTTCTTTGCGTACGTCTTATGCATAAATGAAAATTTCTGTAGGAGATATGAATTATAAAAACAAATTAGCAGATTCTCATTTTCTTACTAAAGTCAAGTAAAGGAAAAAGATGAAATCAAATTTAAGGTTAAAAGCCAATGATAATTTTCCTTTGTTTTATAAAATACAATGTTTTAAAGACTTATTTAACTCTTATGTAACCTATTCCATTGTTTTTAGATTTGAGTCACAAGTATAAAGTTTGCTTCTTTACTGGTCTATTTGGAATAATGAGTCCTTTAAGTGTCTACGTTGGGTGAGATATCAAAAGTTTTGCAGGTGGATCAACAAAGGTGCAAACAATCTTGAAAATACTTAAGCAACACTAGAGAAAAATCATGGTTCACAGTCTCTGCATTGTTGATGAGACTAGGCTCTTTCATTTTCACTCCAGTTTCAGCCACACCATTCAAAGAGACATTGCCTTTTTAAAAGCAGTAATAATCTGGGAAGTTTTCCAGATTCATTTATAAGAAAGCAAAGAGCTCAATTTGAGTTACATTTTGTAGGGCCCTTCATTCTTTCATTATGACCTGAATCTCTTACAAAGGACACTCTGTACTCTTGTGTGGGGGGCAAAGGAGCCTTTATTGTGTTCATCTCTTTTTTGCTTTAAATGCATTATTCTGTATTGGGTATGCAGGAAACAATCCAAACCCTTCACATTACTCTGTGGAATTGCAAGATAGTAACTCAATTTGAGAACAATGTGTTTTGCTTTCTTTCAGATGGAGCTGGTCAGTATGTACTTGCTAGTTTCCAAACTTAGAAGGTTTCCCTCACATTTCTAAAATTTACGTTGTGAAATATACAACAGAAGTAATAGAAAATTGTAGAATGCTTATATGTTCATTTGGGATCACAAACGTCACCACAGCTCAATTTAATTATATTTCTAGGAGATAATTTTGGGTACTGCCATAGCTAATGTATTTTCATAACCATGTTTGTATTCCTAAGTTGTTGTTTTTTAATAAAATGCTCTTTCTGCTCTTTCACTGTAACTGTGTTGTGATGGTCAACTTAGACATTAAGCTTTATTTAACATTTCTGATTTGAAAGCAAGTTATCCTAAAATATCCTATCACTATAGTTTTTTACTTGTTTAATATTTTATCACTATTCTGATAGCATTCCCTATATCTAAGACTAGGGGAGGAAAACTATAGTAACTACTAGGTGTGTTTCTCAATGAGTCTGGTCATACCCATAAAATCCTTTATCAACAGGGGTCCAAATAGCTAACAGCAAAATGACTGATAATTGCAAGCAACACCATTCATTCATTTTCCCATTTTTTATTTTGTCTTTCAAATCAATTTTTTCATCTTGTAGTATTAGGTACTGTGCTAATTGTTCTTATTATCTCATTGAATTGTCACAAAAATTAATACCATAGATTAATGTAAAAAATATAAAAATCTTAGGGTGCCTGGGTGGCTCAGTGGGTTAAAGCCTCTGCCTTCGGCTCAGGTCATGATCTCAGGGTCCTGGGATCAAGTCCCGCATCGGGCTCTCTGCTCAGTGGGGAGCCTGCTTCCCCCTCTCTGCCTGCCTTTCTGCCTATTTGTAATATCCTTTTCTGTCAAAAAAATAAATAAAATCTTAAAACAAACAAATAAATAAATAAAAATAAAAATCTTAAAACCATTTTTAAACCATAATTGAATTGATAATGTACAATACACATTTCTAAAATTACTCTGTCTGTGGTTCTATGTATAGCACTAAAGGTGTTGCCTGTTTCTCTGCCTTTAGTGCCCATGGTTCTTGGTCACACCGTTTTGAAGAAGGAAGAGATAGACCAGATGAAGGGAAGAGTGATGGCTAGCAAAGCAAAGTTTATTGAGCAATAGTACAAACCTCCCAAAGAGGGAGGGGACCCAACGGGGTTGCCCTTGGGGTTTCTAAGTTTAGGGGTTTTTACGAGCTCTTTTGTTGAACTGTCTTAAGCAATCTGGTGCCACTCAGGACATTGCTTAACTTTCTTAAGCAATCTGGTACCACTCAGGACTTTGGTCATGTATCTGTCTACATATTAGGTTAATGTCTACACGCCGATGGTATTTTTCGCTCACATTTGGGGGCTTATGCTTTTACTGCCCCTTGCCCACGATAGTGACAAATGCCCTGTACTTAACTGTCTTATTTTAGGACATTTTGCAGAAGTCATTTCTGCATAGACTGCAAAACAGAAGGCTAGTGTGATCCTGTCTAAGCTGTAAAGCAGGATGTTAGTGCTGTTTTATCTTAGCTGTCCTGACTCTATATTTTCTTGCTGGCGACCCTGGCCCTGACTACCTAACTGTACAACTAACTCCTAACAAAAGCAAGTGATTTTATGTAATTTTTATTTATTCAATGGGCAATGTCACAAAGATTCTATTCTGGGTTTCCTGTTCATTGAACAAAGATCTTTCAAGTAAGTTAGATGTACAAATATTATTTATAACATATATATAATTGTTATATGTATATATAAATATACATAATAATTAATACAAATAATAATCTATTTTAGTTCTTATAATTAGCAATTTTTTGGTAATTCTTCGTATGCCATAGTGCTGTCCAGAATGCTGTTTGTGATAGTTCTCAAACAGGAAAACAGAATGACCCCATAAAAACCTACTCCTTTTCCTGTTCGATTCTTGCTAGGACCTGCACTCTCATCCCATATTACACATGCCTCAGAATGCATATAATCTGTATTCTCTTTGTAAGAGACAAGAAACTAATGATTTCTATAGAATATATAATATCTAAGGAAGGACAAGGTAAGAATGACCAGATGAAACTCTCATATGTATATTGCAGACCAACAGTGCTAGATAGCTTGAGGCCAAGACCCCTTGGCTCTGAAGAATAACACCTGGAATGAGGAATAACACCCTCATATTTGTTCTGATCAGTTCCTGGATACCTGAGAGGACATGTGCACCAGAACATGATCCTTGATAAAAACCCTCTGACCCAAGCAAGGATGAACTCACGCTCCTTTCCTTTCTGAGTCTCTCAGATGCTCCATCTCTATCTGCTGTCTCTGTATCTTCAATTCTGCTCTACTTCCTGCTGGCTCATTTGATTTCCATCTTGCATGAAGCCAAGGACCCTCTTGGCTGGTCCTGTGGGTCCCCCTCTGGGTCCTCAGACCCTGTCTGCCTCAGTGCATCACATGAAAAGGCAGCCTGCAATAAAAAAAAATACAGAGTGAACAATATGTCCTCATGAAGAATTGGTCCTTTTATTACTTTGTAATATTTCTCCTTACACATGATAATTTTCTTTATTTTGAAGTCTGTTCTGTCTGAAATTAACAAAGTTACTCCAGCATCTTTTGATTAGCATTAGTATGGTATATCTATTACAATAATGCCAAAAAGTAGATACATACATGTCTAACAAAATATGTGCAGGATTTCTGTGGAGAAAAAAAATTTACACTAATAAAGATATCAAAGAGAATCTAAATACACGAAGAGTCATTTCATGTTCATAGATAGAAAGACTCAATATTTTAATGATGGCAATCATTACTAAATTGATTTATAGATCTAACATAATCCGAGTGAAAATCCAAGCAATCTGTATTATAGACAAAGAAACTAATTCTAAAATTTGTATGGAAAAGCAGGAGCTCTCAAATAACCAACAAAATACTGGAGGAATAGAACATTTCAGAACTGATGCTACCCTACTTCTAGACTTACTATAAATCTTTTGTAATCAAGATATTATGATATTAAGGAAAGAATGGACACATCAATAAATGGAACAGATAGTAGCCCATAAATGGAATTGCACAAATGTAGTAAACTGATCTTTGACAAAGGGGTAAAGGAAATATAATGGAGAAATGATATTTTTTTCAACAAATGGTGCTAAAAAAAAACCTAGACATCATATGCCGAAAATCAATCTAGAGACAGATGAAAAATCTCACACTTTTCACAAAAAATAAACCAAATACATTGTAATATGAAATATAAAACAGTATTATAAAACTTCAAGAAAAAACCTAGGCAAAAAAAACCTACGTTACTTTAGATTTGGTGATATGTTTTTAGATACAAAACCAATGTTAAAATTTATGAAAGAGAAGATTAATTTGAGAATTTATTGAAATTGGAACTTTTGCTGTGCTGTAGACCTCTTAAAACAATGAAAGGACTAGTCACTGACTGAGAGAAAAAACGTATATACTCAGGATGATACACACATACACATATTTCCTTGCTCTATCAAATGAGTGAGAGTAAAAGAAATGATACCCTGGTAGCAAGAACACAACTAGACCTGGGATCTTGGTTTCAACTGCCATTCTCCAATAAGAGGAGCCAGGGCTGCTTAGAGAAATTGCTGATTCTGGGTCTAGGACACGATATGTACAAGATAAACTGGAACACTTTGAAATGCTACAAAAAAACAAAAATAAAATCTCTAACCCCCACACATTGATGGAATCGTCAAAAGAGCACAGGAGCCAACTGAGAGTACTTAGTGGTCAAATCTATAAAAATTTGGGCAATAAAATAAATAAAATGATATGGTACTGTTTTTCAATTTAAGATAAATATCCATTAGTCCACACTGATAGAAATAAATGGTTGGATAAATTAATAATCCTGAGATGACAGAAAAATATCCTATGCAGAATTTCAGATAATTTGTGTAGATATTCTGCCCTTAAAGAATAGAATCACAATTCCTCACTCCTTTAAGTGCAGACTATTCAGAGCAACTCCATTTCAAAGAGTACTGTATAGAAATTAGGGGTGGGGGTTGAGAAAAATGTATGGAGAAAACTGACAAACACTGTCAGCTAGGTTCATGAAAGATCATGAACATCAATGGTGATAAATCCTATGGATAGAGTAGACAGACCTTTGATACCATGTGATGAGATTGACAGCTTAAGTCTTGTGTTTCTCTACCAAATGAATAACCCCAATTTAATGCAATCCTGAAAAAAGTTAAGGAGTCCTAATTGGAAAGACATTCTACAAAATATTTATCCAGTACTCCTCAAAACTGTAAATGTCATCAAAGCAAGGAAAGTCTGAAAGACTGTCATAGCCAAGAGGAGCCTAAGGAGACATGATGTATAAATGCAATGTAATTATCCTGAATGCAATTCTGGAACACAAAAAGGATATTAGGCAAAAACTATAATATATGGACTTTAGTTAATAATAATATACCAATATTAGTTCATTAACTGTGACACAAGTATCACAGTCCTGTAACTTGTGAATAATATAGATAACTGGGTATAGATATTTGGGAACTCTTTGTACCATCTTGTCAACTTTTCTATAAATCTAAAAAGTCTGCATAATAAAAACTCATAAAAATATTTTGATATTTTGAAAGGATAAGAAAGTATCGATCTGACTCAAGTTTTTTTTTTTACCTAAGTCCTATTAAAACTAAAATAAAAGTTATAAGAAGGCAAACTCCTTTACCATCCTTTTTGTTTTTTACAAGCAGTTGAAGAAATTGAAATTGAAAGTTCAAAATTGAACTTTCCTTTAATATTTTTGCTCAGAAGTATAACTTAATCCTGATCTAAAATTTTCATTATTAAAATGTCTTATTTAACTAGTTTATCAGCCTGAGAAAACTCTCCAAAAGTGGTGAACATTTCACATCTAAAACGTTTCACATCTAAAAACTATGTTGGATACCAAATTTATCTAATAGTATTTTCTTAAGTTTTTCATTCTGGCATATATTAAATGCATTTATAGCTACTGAGCAATGAGAAAAATCAAATTACTAATGTGGCTGATATTCAAGGATGAGGAAGAAAACTATCAGGCCTCTAAACTTCCACAGTACCAACAAAACTTGACTTACTTGGTGAGATAATAAAACTATGACAATATTTGCCCACTTCACTGTTACATGTAAGAATGTTCTGAAATATAAATTATACATGAACATAGAATAAATGCTGCTTAAGTAAATATTTTAATTGCTTACTCATTATTCATTGCAGTAAATTGAGTGGGAATCACTTTTTTCTTTAAACACTGCCCTGTTATTGAAACAAAATAAAACATTTAAAATTTGTTTTGTGAGGCTCCTGTGCTTAATGGAAAGGCAAAGAAAGTGTGCATAATCAAATGTGTAATACCTAGAGAAAACAATAAAACATCTAAATCTTTACAGATTTTAGATCTTGATTAACCACTCAAAGTAAATGCAATTTTTTGAACCCCTACCCTTTACTAAATATTAAAATATACAGACACATAGAAAGTATATGCTCACTATTAATAGAAAATAATTTACAAGTTACTGAGAATAAGTGAATTTGAAAATGTAGTGTCTGATGAGTTTTGGAATAATTCTATACTAAATTATTTATGTAGCACTCTTTAAATCATCCAGTCCATCTTCTAGTAAAAGGGTAGCATAATATATGGATACAATATTTTTGGTATTTTGAAGCAACTAGTGACTGCCTGGAAAGACCTCTGCTAGTTTTATCTCTCTGAACCATAGGTGTTTTATTGAGAATTAGAACAGTCACAGCTCCTACTTAAGTTTATAGTATCTTAATTGTAAATAAATGTAAATGTTCTAAGTATTAAAGGTCCAGAAGAGATTCCATCATTGTATATATAAATAAGTTTTAAAAAATTAACAGGATGGATGGGAAATTTCTTATCCTCAATCACCTTACCTTAAACAGAAGACCAATTATTTAATAAAATATCTTCATTCAGCTCACTAGTATGACATGTAAGTAACAAAGAGCTGCTTAGAAGGAAATACTATCCTCAAACTGGCATTTTTTCTTAAGATTTTATTTATTTGAGAGAGAGAAAGAGAGCAAGCAGGAGCAGGGGAAGGGGAAGGAGCAGAGGCAGAGGGAGAAGCAGACTGCCCCCTGAGCAGGGAGCCAATGTGGAGCCAATCCTAGGAACCTGGGATCTTGGCCTGAGCTGAAGGCAGACACTTAATAACTGAGCCACCCAGGTGACCCTCAAACTGGCAATTTCTTTTATGAATCTCCCAAAACAATAAAGTACTAAGAAATAATGCTATTGATTTTATGATGGGTTTTCTGACTGATAATAATTGATTGGTATTAAATATGCATTTTTTTCTCTTAGTTTCTCAATTAGTTTCTCTTAGTTTCTCAATCAAATTAAAAACTTCATATAACATTTTCATGGGCAAATTTGTATGAGCGAAGTTAGTGTTTTTATTTTTGGAATGTAAGCTCTGGATCTTCACTTCTGACAAGAAACTAATTTGATCATCCTCATTAATTTTATTGCTTTCTTTCCTTATTTAATTCATGAAACATGGAAAGCATGGCAGAAATTTCACACTAATATACATTAAACATAGAATATTTTGAAAATTTATATAAACCTATATAAACATGTATATGAGTTTATAATGCTTGTAAATTTCAATTAAATGCTATGATGCTTTGTATCACTAATAATTCCTAAACAAAAATGGAGTGCTTTTATTGGTTGACATAAAACTTCTCATGAAAACAGAGTTCATATGTAACAGAAGGGATGCCTGGGTGGCTCACGGTCAGTTAATCATCTGCCTGCATTTCAGGCTATGATCCCAGGGTCGGGGGACTGAGTCCTGCATAAGAAGTCCTCCCCTTCTTAATGGGGAGTCTGCTTCTCCCTCTAACTGCTGCTCCCTGGCTTGTGCTCTCTCTCAAACGAGTAAATAAAATCTTTAAAAAAAATCAGAAAATTACAATAGTAAAATTCATCATCTATGAGAATTTCTGGTTATTGGTGGATTTTCTGTGAATGCATATACTTGTTTGCTCATTCACATTTAGTGTATCGTTCTTTATATAACTGAAGAGCTTTCGTTACATGTTCCAAAAAGATCTTTGTAAACTTCATTTTAAATACTGTTTTAAAATTTCTTCTTTCTATTTCTTGTTTCTCTCTTTTTTTTAATGTTGCTATCTTCTCTAAAGTTGGAATGTTATATTACAAGATTTCAGAAGCTAGGACCATCCGATGACTGCCATAACTATGGGAAGGGCTGCCCTACTGAAAGGATGGTTTGGTGGAAGTGGGAATAATGGAGAAGTAGGAAGTAGGGCCAACTTATCCATTAGGATTCAGTAGACATGGTATCTGGGGCTCATGATCTTTTAGGCCCATGAAAATGGGCCTATCTTATCTTGTCTTACATATATTGAATATAGGCATTATTTTATATTTTGTCATTATTGTATTACATAAAGTGAACATCTCTATTTATCTGTCTGTCTATATATCTATCTAAATCACCTAAAATAATTCAGGCAGATTTAGGAGTCTAATATTCTTTGACTTATGCAAGTCCACATAAATGTTTCTATCCAAGTCTTAACATTATATTGTTTCCAAATTAACATCTATATGCTAGTAAGCCTGAAGAAACTTGGAATTATAAAATATATGTATGCTTGGTCTTGGTCTTTCTTATGACTGTGTAAATACATTTCAAAGTAATATGTAAAGGAATGTTATTTTGTTGAAAATATTTCTTTCACAGCAAAAAAATATTGTGTGATTTAAATTTAAATAATAAACAGTACAGTTTTGTGAATCTTTTTTTCCCACGGAAAAGCAGAGTTATTTTAAAACTTTATAGGTTTATATTTTAGTAAAATAGCTTGAAACAACATTTAATAAGCAGACCATCCATCTAAACAGGAGAAATACTAGTTTTTATTTTGGTGGATGATAAAACTTAGACACACTGCTTCAAGGGAACATAATAGTCAATTCTATCTTCATATACAAGTACTGATGATTTATACATTTGCTTTTAAGACAAAGTTGTTGGGGCTTCTGGGTGGCTTAGATGGTTAAGTGTCTGCCTTCTGCTCTGGTCATGATCCCAGGGTCCTGTGATTGAGCCCCACATTGGGCTCTGGCTCATCAGGGAGTCTGCCTCTCCCTTTGCCTCTCCCCCCACTCATGCTCTCTTTCTCAAATGAATAAATAAAATCTTAAAACAAAACAAAACAGAACCAGAATTGTCTTCGGAAAAAAAAAAAGAGGCAAAGTTGTTAGAGGTAAGCTTACACGCATTCATTTGCATACTCCATATGGTGCACTGTAACCCTGTTTGGTTAATATGCAAAATTTTAAAATAAGTTCATGCTTTTTTGATCAGTACAAAAGGTTTTATTTATTTTTATCTCAGATAATTATGATTTCTGAATGTTGAACTGTTAACAGTGTGAGAAACTGCCTTGTGTCAGTGATGGTCTTGATCCCTGGATTCCCCAGAAGATTTAT
>JAQQSY010002816.1:0-13410 GCA_028646535.1 Procyon lotor
TTTTTTTTTTTTAAAGATTTTATTTATTTATTTGACAGACAGAGAGAGATCACAAGTAGGCAGAGAGGCAGGCAGAGAGAGGAGGAAGCAGGCTCCTGGCTGAGCAGAGAGCCCGATGCGGGGCTTGATCCCAGGACCCTGAGACCATGACCTGGGCTGAAAGCAGAGGCTTTAACCCACTGAGCCACCCAGGCGCCCCTGGAATAGTACTTCTGAGACTGTATACAGCAAAGAGACATTTTTTTTTTCTTCCATTTCCAATCTGCTGTGGACCAATAATTTTATAAAGTACAATAATAAATTACTATGAAAATAAAATGGAAGAAATGAAAATAAGGCTCATTTTAAAAATTAGATTCTACTATCAAGTTGCTATAAAAAGGGGCGCCTGGATGGCTCAGTGGGTTAAAGCCTCTGCCTTTGCCTCAGGTCATGATCTCAGGGTCTTGGGATCAAGCCCCACATCGGTCTCTCTGCTCAGCGGGAGCCTGCTTCTCCCTCTCTGTCTGCCTACCTCTCTGCCTACTTGTGATCTCTCTCTCTGTCAAATAAATAAATAAAATCTTTAAAAAAAATTGCTATAAAAATTTCTGAACTCTAGGGGAGCCTGGGTGGCTCAGTCGTTAAGCATCTGCCTTCGGCTCAGGTCATGATTCCAGGGTCCTGGGATCGAGCCCCGCATCAGGCTCTCTACTCGGCGGGAAGCCTGCTTCTCCCGCTACCATTCCCTCTGCTTGTGTTCCCTCTCGCTGTGTTTCTCGCTGTCAAATAAATAAAATTAAAAAAAAAAAAAATTCTGAACTCTAAATTTGTGTACTTCCCATCAATCAGTAACAAACATTTTGAGGGCTTTTCCTGCTCTGTGAGTTAAGTAGCACTGATCTGAAACAGTTCTCCCAGCTTGATTTTTTTTTTTTTTTAAGGTTTTAGTTATTTTATTTATTTATTTTTAAAGATTAAAAAAAAAAAAATTTATTTGACAGCACAAGCAGAGGGAGAGGAAGACACAGGCTCCCCACTGTGCAGAGGGCCCGACATGGGGCTCTATCCCAGGATGCTGGGATCAGGACCTGAGGTGCAGGCAGGTGCTCACCCACCTGAACCACTTAGGTGCCCCAAGGTTTTAGTTGTTTTAGGGAGAGAGAGTGAGTGTGAGCTGGGAGTACAGAGGGGGAGGGGAAAGAATCTTCAGGCGTACCCCCCAGGGAGCATGGAGCCCGAGGTAGGGCTCAAACTCAAAATCCTGAGGTCAGGACATGAGCTAAGATCAAGAGTCAGATGCTTAACCAACTGAGCCGCCCAGTCCCCCCGCTTTTTGAAATTAATAAGATACTGTGAGACTGTGTGACTCTCTGTTCTTATGATTATGCAATGGTTTTAACATCCCTTGATGTTTCTTGCCTGAATCAGTGTTTTGCAACCATGGGTTGCAAATGAGAATTGTCTAATTCTCTTGGTATCTTTTTACATTGATTAGTTGTCATTCTTTTGGAGATAAGACATTTTTGTGTTCCAACAGTTTTTAAACCACATTGTAGAGATGAGCCCTCGACCTAAGGAAAATTGAATTGTCTTTTTATTAGACATTTATTAGACATTTCCCTTTCTGTACCTTTTCTATCAGTTTTGCCTTTTGGATCTGTTTCTTGTCCCTTAGGCTCCCTGGTTCAGAACCATATGTTACTTTTCTGTCTCATGATCAAAACTGATTTCTCCGGCCCACAATAATGAATGAAATTTTGTTATTTTCTTTAGCGTTTTGAATCTGTGTGAAAAATTTTTTTTTGTAAGGTGAGTGAGTAAATTGGGTGACTAATAGGCAGTGTGACATGTGGGAGAAAGAGATCTGTGGAGGGGGTGGTTGCAACTGAGGAGCAGCCTGTCCTGCAGCTGAGCTTTGTGAAGACTCACTTCTGAGCCCGGGAACCTGAGCTGTTCCAGTTTTGTGTTTTGCTTTTTGTTGTTGTTGACCATTTTTGTTGTTGTTAAAAACCTTTTACTACTGGGCCACAGGCTGGTTTAACCCTCTTCCCCAACCCCCTCCCTCCCAATTTCCTGTCCTTCCCTGATCCATTTTGTGTGGTTTTGGGATTTATGACTGGAATGAACCAAGGGATAGAGTCATTTGTAGGACTCCTTTGGAAGTCTGATAATCTCTGTTTCTGGTGTCTTCTGACGGAAACTCTTGTTAAGTTTGAAGGTTGTTTAGATCAGCTCATCTGCATTTAGTACCTTCTGTCCTTTTATTCAGTAGGTCCTGGGCACCAAGTATGAATGGCATTGCTAGGCACTGGGATTCAGTCCTGAACAAGTAGCTGTGGGCTTCACTCTACATCTTGTAAGGAGACAGTTACACATCTCACATGGATGCAGAGATGACAGAAGAATCGGGCTACAGGGGAACCGTACCCAAACTTGGCAGGGAGGAGGTCAGTATGTTGGGGGGTAGATGCAGAACTAAGAGACTATGGGAGTGGTTGACACCCTTTTCCTGTAAAGGATCAGATATTAAATGTTTTTGGCTTTTCAGGTCACGTGATATCTGTTGCACCTACCCAATCCTGCCATTGCAGTGCAGATGTGGCCTGGGAAATAAACAAATGAGTGTGAGGGTCTTTCAGTCAGACTTGATTTATGGACAGTGAAACTCAGAATTACTTAACATTTTCAGGTGTCATGAAATATTATTCTTTTGGTTCTTTTCCCCCCAACCATTTAAAAATTTTAAAACCACTTTTAGCTTACGTGTTGCTACAGAAACAGGTGGTGGGCTAGAGTTTGCAGACTCCTGGAATATGGGGCTAAAATGCCCATTATCAAGGGTCTTTTGCTGGAACTCCTGATAAAAGCAGAGCTGTCATGTAATAGACCTGCAGTTAGTGCATGTGTTAGGCTTTCAGCAAGACCTAAATTACAGTGTTTGTGTACCTCTAGCTGTTCTTTTGAAACAGTCCAGTAATTCTGGAAATTCAAAGGAAAGGATGTTGGGAATTATGAGAGTGAGTGTCCAGTGGTGCTGCACATACAGGGGCTGGTGTGATGTAATTAATAGTACTTAGAAGGCCCAGGTCCCAGTCATGATCTTGTCAATTATTGGCTGTGTGAACACTGTACTTTTCTGAGCTTTGTGAAGAAGAGAAAGTAAACTCAACACAGACACTGCTTGGAATTGTTGCAAGTGATAGTAAGCTTTAGAGCACCATGTAATGTGTCAACATTAATATTTTAAAATTAGCCATTTCGCTCATCTTTACACATATCCTATACATATAGGATGGCATTATGGTTGCTTAGTTTGCGTCACAAAATGAGTTCTTGAGGAATTCAGCCATGCTGCAGACGTTTATCATCTACTGTGTGTTAAGGATTGTTGCAGTTCTGGGGATGTAACAAGGAATAGATGGGGTTGTAGGGGTGGGGGGTGGGGACATACTGGGGAAAGCCTCGGAGGAAATAGGGTTTGAGCTCACCAAGGTTTGGGGAGCTTTCGAGGAGCTGGAGAGCACACTGTAGAGGCCCTGGGGTACGAAGGCGTTCTTCAGGATGTTGAGTAAAGGCCAGCAAGCACAGGTTGGACCAAGTGATGTAGACAGGTCGGGGACAGATGTATAGGACCTGTTGGACCATGTAAAAGAGTTTGGATTGTATTCTTGGAAAGATTAAAAAGCTGTTGGAGGATTTCAAGCCAAAGAGTGAAATCTAGGTACAGTTAAAACTGATTACTCTCCCTTTCCCCTTCTTCCTGAACAGCTCTGTCCTGAAGCCATTAGGTGGGATGGAGCAAGGTCGGCACACTCAATTTGAGGGGGGTGTGGGGGGCTGTTGCGGCGGCCCAAGTGGGACGAGGAGGGCGGTGTGTGACAGAATGTCGCTGTTGAGAGGGCACGGGAGATGTCACAGGAATCAGAGCCCACGCCAGGCAAAGTCAGGATCTTTCTGACTGGGTCACCTGGTGTGGGGCACGAGCCACATGTGTTTGTTTGAGTACTAGTTTTCATTTCTTTTGTTGTATACCTAGGGGGGAACTGCTAGGTTGTATTGTAATTCTTTATCTTTTCAAGGAATCAGCACACTTTTCTCCAGAGCTTCCACTATTTGATACTCCCTCCTCCGAGGGGAGGGCAGAGTAGTGCACAGGCAGTCAGAGCCCATGCTGTCACCACCACATAGATGGAGTGATGTGGGGTGGGCTGTGAGGATTAAATCATAGTCATCTCTCAGTCTTCGTTTTCTGGTCTGGATGATTGTGTTGTAGTTATCTGGAGCATCCTTGCTTTTAGTGTTGGAGGGTGATGGAGCCTGAGGCTGGCAGCCGACTCTCAGGTGCTTTGGGGAAGAAAGTTCTTTGTACTATCCTTTTCTGCCAGTTTATTGTTTCAGAACTGAAAAAGGGGCACCTGGGTGGCTCAGTTGGTTAAGTGTTTGCCTTTGGCTCAGGTCATGAACCTGGGTTTCTTGGATCAAGTGCCACATTGAGCTCCCTGCTCAGCGGGGAGTCTGCTTCTCCCTCTCCCTCTGCCCTTCCCCCCTGCTTGTGCTCTCTCCATCTCTCCTTTGCTCTTGCTCTCTCAAATAAATAAGTAACTCTTTTAAAAAATACTGAAAAAGAAAAAACAACAACGTCAATCATTCTGGCCATTGCATGGTAAAGGATTGTAGAATGGCAGAATTCCAGGGAGGAAGCTGGTGCAGCAGTTAATCTGGGTGGGTAGTGCTGGGGGTTTGGGCAGGTAGTCTTTTTTTTTTTTTAAGATTTTATTTGTTTGAGAGAATGAGCAGTGGGGAGGGGCAACAGGAGAGCAGGAGAGAGAGAGGAAAGCAGACTCCTCGCTGAGCAGGAAGCCCAATGCGGAGCTCAATCCCAGCACCCTGAGATCATGACCTGAGTAGAAGGCAGCCGCTTAACCCACTGAGCCACCCAGGCGCCCCTTGGGGCAGGTATTTTTTTTTTTTTAAAGATTTTATTTATTTATTTGACACAGAGAGAGGTCACAAGTAGGCAGAAAGGCAGGCAGAGAGAGAGGAGGAAGCGGGCTCCCTGCTGAGCAGAGCGCCCAATGGGGCTGGATCCCAGGACCCTGAGATCATGACCTGAGCCGAAGGCAGAGGCTTTAACCCACTGAGCCACCCAGGCGCCCCTCAAAGTTAGCTTCTTGGTTTTTTTAAGGATTGAGGAATTTGGGAAAGGTGATGCTGTTAAATAATGCCATGAATTCTTTTTTTTTGTTTGTTTTTGTTTTGTTTTGGGTTTTTTTTGGGTCAAACCTAGTTTCTAGTCTTAGCTCGCCCATGGAGATGGTGTGGGAATTGGACTTGTCTTGATATTTCTGGCTCTTAAGTTCTTCATGTGGATGGCTATGTGTGGAATACCACGGTAGCCATACGAGGATTTGATCTCGGCAAGGCATGTCACAGTCTCTGGTGATACTTTGTGGAAGAGTCGGAGAAATGTGGTTTATGTAACCGCATACCTAGATAGTTAACACCTGCTCTCCAGAAGGGTCGATGATTTAATCACCAACTTCTGAACCTTTTTTTTAAGATTATTTATTTATTTATTTATTTATTTATTTATTTATTTCACGGAGAGAGCACAAATAAGCAGAGTGGCAGGCAGAGGGAGAGAGAGAGAAGCAGGCTCTCCGCTGAGCAGGGAGCCCGACGCGGGGCTCGATCCCATGACTCTGGGATCATGACCCGAGCCGAAGGCAGACGCTCAACGACTGAGCCACCCAGGCGCCCCAAACTTCTGAACTTTTAAAGTGTTCATTAAATAGTGGGTGAACTACTTTGATTGTATTCTGCTAAATATTTTTATCATTGACTTAGATCATTTGGATCACTTATCAAATTAGTATGCGTAGGGATTTTGAGCACTTTTTTGGTGGGGGGGGTTACAGTTGAGAATCATAAAAGACTTGCTTGCATAAAACCACCTCTACTATGATTCTTACTGATGAATAGGTTCAGTTAACTTCCTAATATACCTACTTCACAGTACATATATGGCGCTTTTTAAATAGGAATAACAGGCTCATTGGGCATTAAATGGTAATAGGTGGGAACACCCCAGGCATGCCTGATGGATGTACCCTATAGATTTCAGTAGCATTCCTCCCCAGTCAAAAGGTCTACTAGCCTTACTTATCCGTCCTTCACAATTGTTAGCTTTTCAGTTATGAGTCACATGGTCAAAGTAATTTTAAGAAGAGACAGTTTGATTCCTTCAAATTTTAAATTTGTTTCTATCATGCATACTCTAGGTGACATTTCTTACCTTGAAAAAAGCTTCCTGAAGGGAAATTTTCAGCCAGGTTGCTTGGTCTACTAAGGGAAGAGTATGAATGATGTGTCCTCAAATCATCACTATAGTGTTAAAGGCATAGACATATTTATATAATACATAATACAGATACATTTCCACTTCTTGGAAATGAATGTACTAGTCCCACTTTATCCTTAAAATATTCACTCTGAAGGTGTCAAACACTGTTCCCCTGTATTCTTTGTCAGTATGTAGCATCTTGTACACTTTAGTGCTGAGTAAGTTACATGGTAAGTAACTGAGAAGAAAGACAGTATTCTTAACATTTCTGAACAGGGCCAGTATTAATTTTATTTGCTTTAATAATCAGCTCTTAAAAAAGTAATAGACTGCCTGCAATGTCTCAAATGTGAAATATGGGTAAGTGTTTCAGAGAAATGTCTGTACAGTTCTGCCTTGTGGTTTGAAGTTTGAAACCTAACAGGGAGTCCTTTGCTGCCTGACATTTTCGAACACGGGCGGTGGTAATGCAGACTTGAATGTTTGTCACTGCCTGTAGTCACAGAGGTCCTCACCTTCCATTTGTTTTTGAATTTTGTTAAGTTTTAGTGTATATGTTTCTCTAGTGTTTTTTCCCCCCTAGCATAAAATTTCAGTTTTTATGTAAATATAGACTTTGTTTTCATAAGTCATTTTTTAAAAAAGATTTTATTTATTTGACAGAGACACAGCAAGAGAGGGAACACAAGCAGGGGGAGTAGGAGAGGGAGAAGCAGGCTCCCCGCCGAGCAGGAATCCTGATGTGGGGCTCGATCCCAGGACCCTAGGATCCTGACCCCAGCCGAAGCAGAAGCTTAACGACTGAGCCACCCAGGTGCCCCTTCATAGGTCATTTTTGAAGATTTTATTTATTTATTTATTTGACAGAGAAGGAGAGATCACAAGTAGGCAGAGAGGCAGGCAGAGGGAGAGGAGGAAGCAGGCTCCCTGCCGAGCAGAGAGCCCGATGTGGGGCTCGATCCCAGGACCCTGAGATCATGACCTGAGCTGAAGGCAGAGACTTTAACCCACTGAGCCACCCAGGCGCCCCCATAGGTCATTTTTGATCTACTGTTTTCTCTCCAGCTGCATCTAGGCTATGAGCCAGGGAGACCTAAAGTGTTGAGAGGGGCACACTGAGTTGGGAAGAGCATCCCTGGCTGAGGTGAAGATGTATAGACTAGCAAATTAGACATCCTTGCAAACCTAAAAAAAATTGAGGTGAAATTCTCACAGCATAAAATTAACCAGTCTAAAGTAAACAGTGGCATTTAGTATATTCACAGTGTCATGTAGCCACCAGTTCCAAAATGTTTCATCCCCCCTCCACGGAACCAGTACCTGTCAGAGGGTTGCACCCTGTGGCTCCCTCCTCCAGCCCCTAGCTACCACCAGTCTGTACTTTATCCTCTTGGATTTATCTACTCTGGATACTTTATATAGTGGAATCGTGCAATATGTGCCTGCTTGTGTCAGGCTGTTTTCTGAGGTTCACCCGGTGGTAGCATGAATCAGTATTTCATTCCTTTTTATGGCCGAATAATAGTCCATTACACGTATATGCCACAATTTGTTTATCCACTCTTCACTCACGGATCTTTGGGTTGTTTCCACCTTTGGCCTATTGTGAGTAGTGCTGCTGTGAATGTGTCTTTATGTATTTGAGTACTAGTTTTCATTTCTTTTGTTGTATACCTAGTGGGGGAACTGCTAGGTTGTATTGTAATTCTTTATCTTTTCAAGGAATCAGCACACTGTTTTCTCCAGAGCTTCCACTATTTGATATTCCCTCCAGCAACGCATAAGTGTTTCTGCACGTCTTTGCTAATACTTATTTCCCCTCCCTCCCTCCCTCCCTTCCTTCCTTCCTTCAATTTTAGCCATCCTTTTCAGTGTGAAGAGGTATCTCATTTTGGGTTTTGTATCCACCTAATGATTAATGACATTGGGTATCTTTTCATGTGCTTGTTGGTGTTTTATATATCTTCAGAGAAGTGTGTATTGACAGCTTTTGTTATTGAGTTGTCTTTGTTATATATTTTAGGTACTAGATCCTTATCAGTTGTATGATTTGTCTGTAGGCTGTCTTTTGCTTTCTTGATAATGCATTTTAATGCAGAAAAGGTTTTTTAAAAAAAGGTTTTATTTATTTGTCAGATTGAGAGAGAGAGTAAGCACAAGCAGTGGAGGCTGCAGAAGTGAGAGAGAAGCAGAGGGAACCCCCAGGACCCTGGGATCATGACTTGGGCCGAACGAACAAAGGCAGACGCTTAACCGACTCAGCCACCTACCCAGGCTTCCTGCCTTTCTTTGAGTCCTCGCTAGTTTGCCTGTGATAGTTAAGTGCTGTGAAGTGGGCTTCCTGGTTGCCTTTTCTGAAAACTTACAGTTTATTCTGTATTTATTCTCAAGGTCATTAATTAATAATGTATTTTTAAATGAGAATCTCTAAAGAAATATTGATAAATAATGATAAACTTGCTTTAACATAAACAGTTTGCATATGTAGCTCCTCTTTTCCCTCTTCCACGTGATTAAATTTGCAATGTTTTTGTGATAGAAGAAGTAAGAGACTGAAGATGAGAGATGCGGAGCAGAAGAGGAATGTTAGCTTACAGTTCACTCCTCTGTCGAGGGAGTGGGTGTGGCTGTGTGTGTGGCGGGAGAATACATGTTGATGTGTGTTTTAAAGCATAGATGTTGCTTTGCTCTTCTGAATATTAATTTGCCTTAAATACGCAGCCTGTGGATAACACAGTGACTAAAAAGAAAATGTAACTATTTAAATTTGATGAACTGGATTACTTGATTTTTTGGAAAAACACTTAAAAAGTAGATTATATATATTTTTCCTCTTCCTGGATTAAATGTAAGAGTGGATGTTGACAATAAAAACTAAAGGTTTGTAAGGTTAATCATTAATGTGTTTCTTGAATAAGTTTTCAAGAAAGTGGAAGAGAGGAGGATAATTTTAAGCTTTAATACTATAAATGGATCTTTAAAAAAAGTTCATGAAACAGTCAACACCTGTTGACTGGAGGCTGTTGTGCTTAAGCCCCTATATTCTGAGAGACTAATGTTAATAATTCTGTTTGGATATAACTCTGTTGGAAAGGACATTTGCAGTGTGAACAATTTTGAGTCCTCCATTAGCATGTATAGAATTTTAAAATAGGGGAGCCTGAGTGGCTCATTCGGTTGGTCAGCAGTCTTTGTGTGATCCCAGGGTCCTGCTCCATGCTCCGCAGGGAGCCTGTCTCTCCCCCCTGCTTGTGTTCTCTCTGTCTCTCTGACAAATAAAAAAAAAAAAAAAAAAGAATTTAAAAATAGTATTTAGTTACATTTTCACGGAAATTACGGATTCTAAATGGTAAAGATAAAGGATGACATAGCTTTTTCTTAACTGTGACTTCTAGTCACTTTTGAAATATTGAGTAAATTAACAGTTTTTAAAAAAATATAGATTTCATTTTTACTCCTTTGGATTTGTGTTTTAGTTAAGCTATGACTCCTTGGTTTACTTGAAAATATTGCCTAGGTTTTGTTTTAAAATGCTAATTTCACTTATGAATGTAAATTACTGTTTTATGAGTTGGCTTGTGATCATCCGATTTATGACTGTCTCTGGAGTGCAGTAGCTAAAAACTGGGCATGTGAAATCCAGGTTCCGCCCTGCTCTCCACTGCCAGGGTTTTATGCTGGTGTCTCATGGCCGGGACTGAAGGACACTGTCCTTGAACCCGGAAATGGCATGCCTTCTTTAGTGCTTGAGTTGTGCTGTAGAGAGTTAGAGCTTTACTCACATTCTCAAAGATGGTGGGGGAAGCATGTCTCAAAAAAAAGTTAAAAGGTCCATTAAAGTGGCATATTGATAACTGAGGGGTAAACTGAAAGTAAGGTTAGTAAACTTCTTTGTTATTAAGGATGTGACAGGACATAAAGGGTTCAGGTGCTGAGTGACATTTCTGATTTTTCAAATAGCTTGAATTAAGAAAGTTGATAATTGTATAGACAGTGATTCTTAAATGTTTTGCTCTCAGGACTCTTTTAGACTCTTAAAAGTTATTGGGGCGCCTGGGTAGTTCAGTGGGTTAAAGCCACTGCCTTCTTCTCAGGTCCTGGAATTGAGCCCCGCATCGGGCTCTCTGCTCAGCGGGGAGCCTGCTTCCCCCTCTCTGTCTGCTTACTTGTGATCTCTCGCTCTGTCAAATAAATAAATAAAATCTTTAAAAAAATTATTGAGACTAAAGAACTTTTTTTTTTTTTTTTAAGATTTTATTTATTCATTTATTTGACAGAGAGAGAGAGATCACAAGTAGGCAGAGAGACAAGCAGAGAGAGAGGGGGAAGCAGGCTCCCTGCTGAGCAGAGAGCCCGATGCGGGGCTCGATCCCAGGACCCTGAGATCATGACCTGAGCTGAAGGCAGAGGCCTTAACCCACTGAGCCACCCAGGCACCCCGAGACTAAAGAACTTTTTAAAATGTTTGTATTTATTGGTACTTTGTTAGAAATTAAAATTGAGGGCGTCTGGGTGGCTCAGTTGGCTAAGCGTCTGCCTTTGACTGGGGTCATGATCTCAGGATCCTTAGATCAAGCCCCGCATCAGGCTCCCTGCTTCTGCCTCTCCCTCTCCCTCTGAGTGTTGCTCCCCCTGCTTGTGCACTCTTACTCTCTATGTCAAATAAATAAAATCTTAAAAAAAACCAAATGTTTTAAAAAAAAAATAAAATTGAGAATTTTAAAAAAAGTTAATTTAAAGAACAATAGTAAACCATTGCATATTAATAAAATAGCATATTTTTAGATAAAAAATGAAAAAATAAAAAATACTTTTTGAAACAAAAAATTAGAATGACATTGTTTCACATTTTTGTCAGTCTCATTATGTCTGGCTTGATAGAAGCTAGATTCTTATATGTGCTTCTGCATTTAGTCTGTCACAGAATGTTATTTTGGCTGAATGGGGAAAAAGTCTTTAAACTCATCCTGTGTCCTTGCATCAGCTGTTTGTATTAATGCAGGAGCTTCGTTTCATTAGTATTTGAGACTGTCTGCCAGGTACCCAAGTTTGAATTAACCACGGCGCCTCTGTTAGTCAAGTAAGAGGGGTGTTCCCTGGCAAAAGACCCTAGTTCTCTTTGCAACTGGGCCCCTTCCTACACAGGGGATTTCCCTTGAGACTGAATTTGTGCTCAGGGTTGAGATATAATACAATTAATATGTTTTACTTGGTCAAGTACACTCTGAAGTGAAACTGGCATTTTAAGTGCGAGTTAGGTGCAGTTTGGGGCCAGCGGGGATGAGGTGCTTGTCCTTTACCCCCCCCCCCCCCCCGATTTACATTGTTGGTGCAAATGTCAGCACAGTGCAAAGGACAGAGGCTGTCTCTCTTGATCATTATGAAGATAGATCTCCTGAATGTCTTAGGATTTGCGGACCTACTTTGAGAGTCGTTGGGGGGAATGGGCAGCCACTGTGAATTGCTGTGGCAGCTCTTCCTCCCGTATGAAAAAAGGAAGAGAGTCAAACCAGGGTCCGATTTTTAGACTCAGCAAGTATTTGTGACTTTCCTAATAGTCACTCTCATGCCGGCCTGTCCTGGAGACTAGATATGGTTATTCCTTACTCGCAGATGAGGTAAATAGATCCCTAAGGGGTTGCATACCTTGCCCGTGGTCGTGGAAGTAGGAAACAGAGGCCAGTGGGCTGGAACTAAAGTTGAGTGAAATCAAAGAGGACATGTTTTCCCTGAAGCAAGGTGCCACCAGGTAGCTGTAATGGATCCTGATTGAGGAGAGTCGAATTCAAAGGTCATTTGACCATCGCCCTGTCTTGTGCCACTTGTGTCCTTGTAGCCATTTCTCCCTTTTCTTGTCATTAACCTTTTTCATTAAGAATAACTGGAATCTTGATTTACAAAGATGCTCATGGAAACTAGTGATACTTACTTGATCTTTGGTCTCATTTGTAAAATCGAAATAAGGTCAAGGAATAAAATATTGTCAAGCTAGGAGTCAGGAATGTGGTTTATCTAGTGGGTTTTCTCTGGCTTTTAGAATTATTTGTACTAATTTGTGCTGTTTGCTGTGAAGCACTTACTTAACATGGAGGGGACGCAGTACAAGTGAATACTGTGCTTTACCTGGTCCTTGAGCGTGTCCTCACTGAGTAGTGGGTGATAGACTAGCGACGGTAATGCTGCTTTCCAGTCCTTTCCAAACAGTGATCTGAGAGGTCGTTTCCACTGTTTAAAGGACTCTTCTCGAAGTTAAGAGGCACACTTTTAAGATAGCCTGAAAGATACCTTTTTCATTTAGTACACTGTTTTGCGTTGTGTGAAAATCATGGGAGTTTCAGGAGACCAACTGAAAAGTAATTTCAGAAAATGTTTAGTAACTAGTATCTGTAATATGAACATGCATTAGGAGGAAAACCATCATAGAATCTGAGTTAACAAGTTATCATGCAGTATATTAGAATCATGTGAAATATATTTAACCCAGATTTTTATTATTTGTATGTTCACCAAGGGTGTTTCCAGACTAGCCAAAGGGATGAGAAATGTGTCATATTTAGAACGACATAATACTCCAAGGGAATTTAGGGGTTATCTACTTACTTCAAAATGGGTGGAACCTTTTCTATAGTTGAAATCATATCCAGGAGTCCAGCATTTAAAGCATCAATGACAAGTGGCTGAAGTCAGAGTTGTGGGTCTGGAAACCTCATGCTTGCTTGGCAGGTTCTCTCTGCCACTGCTGCTTGATAGTAATAAACAGCAGTAACATGTAGGGAGTGTTTGTTCTGGGCCAGACAGGAACGCACTCCACGTGCGTGATTTCACAGTTTGAAGACCACTCATCTAGTTCGGCTTGTGAATTTTACCTCTGAAGAAACAGGCCCAGAGGGGCGCCTGGGTGGCTCAGTCGTTAAGCGTCTGCCTTCGGCCCAGGTCAGATCCCAGGGTCCTGGGATCGAGCCCCGCATCGGGCTCTCTGCGCGGCAGGGAGCCTGCTTCTCCCACTACCATTCCCTCTGCTTGTGTTCCCTCTCTCGCTGTGTTTCTCTCTGTCAAATAAATAAAATCTTTAAAAAAAAAAAAAA
>JAQQSY010002817.1:0-13410 GCA_028646535.1 Procyon lotor
GAAAAAGAAAAACCAAGCTGAGGGCATCACATTGCCTGATTTCAAGCTTTACTACAAAGCGATGATCACCAAGACAGCATGGTACTGGCACAAAAACAGACACATAGACCAGTAGAACAGAGTAGAGAGCCCAGATATGAACCCGCAACTCTATGGTCATGTATTCTTGTAAAAATATTTAAGAATGGGATAGCTAGTTTTTGGTAAGTATGTTTAATTTTATAAAAATTTCCAATTTCATTGAAGTTATAGGTACATTTTGCTTTCTGATTAATAAAGTATGAGTTTTCAGTATCTACAAATCCTTTACCAGCATTTTTAATTGTCTGTTTCTTTTGTTGTGTCTTTAAATTTTTGGACATTCTATTAGTAATGTACTAGTACCTCAGCGTGGTTTTAAATTGATTTCCCCTTAATGACTAAATCTATTGAGTATCTTTTTCTTCTGGTTATTTTTCTTTCATGTATCTTCTTTAGTGAAGTTATCCAATCTTATTGGGTGTTATCTCCTTGAATTTTAAGAATTCATGACAGCCTTGTGTTTCCTGCAAACTTTCCTTCAGGAGTAACTAGTATTTTCACTTTATTAATATTCTCTTTCAAGGAAAGTAACTTTTAAATTTTTATGAAGTTCAGTTTACCCATCAGAATTTGTAAGTTATGATTTATAAATCATATTTTTATGTCCTGCATAATTGTGGCCTACGCAATAGTCAAAAGGGATTTTTGTATTGTCTTTGTGTATTTGTATTGTATTGTCTACTATTTTACAAATTTCAGTTGTATACGTAGGCCTGTAGTTCATATTGCAGAGTATGTGTACTGGTTCAGGACTTCTTTCCTATAAAACTATTCAGTTATTCCAGTACCATTTGTTGAAAAGACCATACTTTTCTCATTGAGTTTTCTTGGCACCTTGGTCGAAAATCAATGGCCACATATGTCTGTCTTTATTTCTGGATTCCATGCATAGATACACATACCAACCCTAAAGGAATTTCTTCTTTGATCTGTCTAGAAGGTTCACCTTATTGGAAATCAGTCAAATAATTTAATTATATGGGTCTCAGAGTTAGAGGGTAATTCATTAAGACTTTCATGTAACTGTTAAAGAAGAAATGCGGCTCCGAAAGTATAATTCAAAATAATAAAAGTCTATAATTTACTAGAGTTGAGAACATATCCTTTGAAATATGAAATATGAAAATGAAATATGAAAAATTTTTAAGGTTTTTCCATTGTGTTTTTTCCATTGACTGAAAATCTCATACACAGTAATAGTGTAAGCAAACAGGCATATTACAAAAAAAAACAAAAGTGTGAAGTGATATGATTGACAATTCTTTATCTGGGAAAGAATTCTTCCTTGATATTGATTACTAAATTCTTTTCCAAGGATCAAGGGCCTGGTGCTCACCGGGGCTGAAGATAAGTCATATATAAGTTTAGCAAATATATTCAAAATACTATTTGTTCAGAAAATGATGAAGATTCTAACTAAATATTCTCCAGAAAAGGTGTAGAGCTGAGGAGACCCAGAAAGCCATAATTTCTGCCTGCATCCTGCTGATTTTTCTCTCACACCTGAAGAATTAAAAAAAAAACCTTATTTTCTAATGGGTAATGTACACATTTGTTTCTAAGCTTAGTTTTTAACTTATTTATATGATTCGCTTAATAAAGTTATTGATTTTTTTTACAATATAAGTAGCATCTTTCAAAGAGAAATGGATCACAAAATGAAAAATATAGTAAGGATGAGTATGCTTTCAAATGACCTGTTGCTCAATCATGTTAAAAAACAATGTGATCGGGGCATCTGGGTGGCTCAGTCGTTAAGCATCTGCCTTCGGCCCAGGTCATGATCCCGGGGTCCTGGGATCGAGCCCCACATCGGGCTCCTTGCTCGGCAGGAAGCCTGCTTCTCCCGCTACCACTCCCCCTGCTTGTGTTCCCTCTCTCGCTGTGTTTCTCTCTGTCAAATAAATAAAAAAATCTTTAAAAAAAAAAAAAAACAATGTGATCACTCTGTGAAATATCTTTGACACCATCACACTATAAAATCTTATAAATGTGACCTAATCAAGAGAAGACAAAAGAGTGAGGTAAACAAACAAACGAAAAAATACTTAGAACATCAGGATAGATTGGTTATGAATAGCAATGACCATATTTATTGCTAGTAGATTTTTTAAGGAAGACAGATTGAGGGGGGAATGATAGCAAAGAGTCGCCCTGGTACATACAGAGGACGAGAACACTACAGGATGTGCAAGAGTAGATTAGCAGCACTAATTCTCTGGACACAGCATATGAAGTCATACCAGGCAAAAACAAAGACAATTACCTTTGCCACATATGGCTAAGTATTTTTGCCAATTGCTCAGCATTGAATGCATGTGACTGTTATGTATTTGCCAAGATTCAGTCACAGCAACTACTTTATCTAGCTTAAACAGAAAGGGTCTTATATAGGCTATTTGTTGACAGTTTTTGGAGGGGCCAGGAAATCAAAGTTGGTGATACACAGCCAGGACTTACTTGTGTCCGAACTTGGCACAAAAATTATTTGATCCACTGCCCAGCACTAGATACTCAAAAAGCCAGAGGCCAGTATGAGATAGCCAGCATCTCTGCCGAAGAAAAAGTAATAACCTCCACAGTGAATATGGCTAAGAGAGCTAAGAGCACACTGTTCCTGCGCTACAACTTTCAAATCTTCTTTGGAAATGTGTAGTGCTATTTGCCCTCATCTTGTGGCAAGACATCCTGGGAAATTTCACTCTGATTCTACCTTGGGAATGCAGGCTTCATAAGGTAGAGAAATGCCAAAAGGATGCTGTGGGCTGGCACGTTTGACAGATACTAACTATAATATAATTTCTCATTCGTTGCATGTGATTATGCCTAATCTAGTGTTTGAATAAAGTATTGTTCCAACCCTAGATAATAGAGCTTTCTTTCTTAACTAGTTTAAATGTTAATCTTCATGAACTCCAATTTCCTTTGCATATATGACATAGATAAATGGACTTGGTATACATGACCATAATTTTGCCTTCAACTTCAGCCACACATACAGGGAAAAGAAGATAAACAAAATCCAACAGAGAGAGAAACTACAGTTAAGCTATTTCTATCTAGATGAGTGAATTTTCACTAAAGCAGAATTTTTTCTTATGAAATTTCAAAAGGAGGACTTCTATTTCAAAGTAGAAGCAAACAAGTCTTAAGAAGTAGATTCTAGGGGCACATGGGTGGCTCAGTGGGTTAAAGCCTCTGCCTTCAGCTCAGGTCATGATCTCAGGGTCCTGGGATCCAGCCCCACATCAGGCTCTCTGCTCAGTGGGGAGCCTGCTCCCCCCCAACGCCCCCCCCACCTGCCTCTTTGCCTACTTTTGATCTCTCTCTGTCAAATAAATAAATAAAATCTTTTTAAAAAAAAGTAGATTCTGTCATGTTCTAACTAAAACATGTGCACATATTAGGATGTTAAATATATATATGTATAACATATATTATTATATAACTGTCTTATTATACCATATAATTATAATATATAATAATTATACAATACATGTAATATATTAAATATATATTTTTCATATGAAAAGATAATTTGTAGCATTACTACAAATCAACACTGGTAATAAAGCTGCATCTAGAATCTGGAAGGAATATAAATTAAAGTTTTTGGTACTGAACTGGAGAACTGTGGTCTTTAGAGGTCTGTCTTATGAAACAAAGAGATTTCCATTCAACATGAATGACAGCGTAAATGCACTGTATTATTTTCTATTGTTTGAGCTCCCTGTCATTCTTTTTGAGGACCCACAAAATTAGGATCTAATTATCATTATTATTCAATAAGACAATAGTCATGTCTAATTGAAGACCCATATGATTAGAATCTCAGACATCCAGAAAATGTGATGTGCATGTAAACAAAATTAGTAACAGGTTCTTTATTGCTTGATACTGTTTATTCATCCTTTCACCAATAACAGTATATATTTCCATTGTACTCACCTTACAAAATGCCAAGCCCTGTTGGATATAGTACTTCCTTACCCTGCACCTGGATAAGAGTAGCTGAAAGTAAATACTGTTGCATGTACTTTTGCTGTGGTAGGAAACTCTGTACATCCAATCCATTGCTTCATATGTTATCTTCATCCTGATGACTATGGGAAGAAAAGAGTTAAGAAATGGTTTCCTCTCTCCTGGGCACTCAAGAGGCAATGCTGATCTCTGCAAAATCTACTCGTAAATATTGCAATGCGATTTATAGCAGCAAAATTATCTGAGGCAGTTCTTACCTAAGAATTTTTTAAAGCAGAGCATACTATTTGTTTATATCACTTACTGAAAATAAACCTGGAATGCAGAGATTTATGGGTCAAAACTGGCTGGAGAAACAAAGTTTGCTGCGTAGCCCATGTACTTGTTTGACCATCACAAGTACAGAAACCAGGACCTCATTACTAAGACCACTTCCTCTGAGCTTAATTGCCCCATACACACAGTTAGTATCTGTTTCTTTTTCCAAATTCAATACTCACAGGGTGGGAAACATGTCTGTTTTTCCTTTGCCGGTGCTTTGTTTTGTTCTTTCATTTTGCTTTGCTTTTATTTTATTTTGTCACGGAAGCTATATCTGCTGTTTGTGGTGACCTGAGAGACTAATATTGTAAGGCTGCAGTGGGCCTACTTTTTTCTTATATCTTTCACTAATCATTAGGAAAGTTTAACAATGAGTTGTATTTATTATCTGTGTGCATCTCTTTTGACAATCCGGCCATCTGTGATACTATACATACCAAATAACAGTACCCCAAACTTTTTCCCTAAATTCTAACCTGCATGTCCAATAGAAGCCTCTGGAATTTAGACTTCTGAAATCTAACTCTTCTACACATTTCAGTATGTTCCGACCTTAGACTTCTCTATCTCAGTAGATGTCCAGTTGGTCCATTTGCCCAAGACAAAACTCTAGAGACATCCTGGACTCTTACTTCTCCAGATCCAAACCTCTTGCAAAGGATTGATTTTACCTAAAAAATAGATCCTATATTATGCTTGCTCCATTTTCTCCATCATAATCCTAGTCCAATCATCATTATCTTTAAACAGATCATAGCAATTGCCCCTTAAGGGGCTTCCCTTCTATTTTAAAACATAGCCATAAAATCTCTTTTAAGGAAATCAATGCAGGGCATGTTTTTATTCATCAATTCAACTGTTATTTATTAAAATCTCATCAGAAGGTTTTATGATGCATTATTGTCATTGACAAGTATTTTACCATTAAACATTTGTGACCAATTGGGACAAACAGTTCTAAGATTATTCTTATCCTAATTAAGACTAGGATAGCAGGTATTAATGGTAACAGTCACTGGGCCTTCTGAACTCCCTGGACAGATCAGGTGACCTTGCTAGCCTCAGTAACCTTCTTGCCCACTATTTTGATGTCACTCATAGCCACTGTCTGTCTCGTCCTAAAGAGCAAAACAACCAGTCAGAAAATCTCAGCTCATATGGGCTTTCCAGGAACCATATCAGTGATACAGCATCACCAGATTTCAAGAATTTGGAGCTATCTTCTATCTTCTTTCTAGAACGGTGATTTTTTTTTTTTTCCTTCAGACCACCGAAGTTGCAAACGGTGTGAGCTCAGTGTCAGTCCAGCACAGGTGCATAGCCAGCCCTGATTTGGCTGAGGTGGTTCAGAATAATCACCTGAGTTGTAAAACCAACTGCTTCCATTAATGTGTCATTTTGCTGGTACTAGATATTGCCATAAACAATAGCTTTGACAGACATGTTCTTGACATTGAGGCCCACATTGTTCTCAGGAAGAACTTCACTCAAAGCTTATGGTACATTTCAAGAACTTTACTTCAGTTGTAATGTTGGAATAAACATGATCACCATGCTAGGTTTGAGAAACAGCACAATCTCCACTTGGTCCATAGAGTTAGTACCAATGCCACCAATTTTGTAGATGTCCTAGATGGGCAGGTGCAAGGACTTGTCATTTGGATAAGTTGGTGGCAAGGTACAATCCAGAGCTTCAAGCAGCGTGGTTCCACTGGCATTGCTACCTACACAGGTGATATTCCATCCTTAAAGCCAAGGTATATTAGCACTTCGCTGTAGCATGTTGTCACAATTCCAGCCAGAAACTAGCACAAATGCTACTGTGTTGGGGGTATAGGCTATTTTCTTAATGTCGTGCTGACTTTCTTAATGATTTCTGGCTGTAGTGTGGTTCAATGGACTATGTTTTGATTAACACCAACAATTAGTTATTTCGCACCTAGTAAGTCAGAAGGGCATGCTCACAGGTATGTCCATTCTTGGAGATAACTGCTTCAAATTCATGATGCCACGAATGGTAGGATTTTCTTCTTTTTCAAGGATGAATACCATTCTGTTGTATGTATATATCATATTTTGTGATCCATTTGTCTGCCTTTGGATATTTATGTTGTTTTTATATCTTGGCTATTGTGAACAGTGTTGCAATAAATATGGGAATGTAGGTCTCTCTCCTGATTTCACACCTTTTAAGTATATACCCAAAAAGTAGGGTTGCTAGATGATTGGTAGTTCTATTTTAAATTTTTTGATGAACCTCCATACTGTTTTCCATAGAAGCTACACCATTGTATATTCCCACCAACAGTGTAAAAGTGTCAAATTTCTCCAGAATCTCACCTCTAAGTGTTGGTGACCTGTTCTTAAACATGCCATAACATGGATGAATCATAAAAGCCTTATGCTAAGTGAAAGAAGTCAATCACAAATAGCCACGTATTTCATTTATATGAAATGGTCAGAATACTTGAAAAATTATACACACAATGGACTAGCTGTTTCCGGGTCTGATGAATGGGCATGGAGTGATGGGGAACAGCTGGTAAAGGGCAAACCAATGGGATTTGTATCTCATTTTTTATTGTAGTCGAACTTAATAAAAAATGATGAGCTTACTGCTTTTTTCCTTTATTTTACAAAATGGAAAATATTTTAAAATTAGTTCAAAACTCTATATTAAATGAAAATAGTGTTTATGAGTTCAATATCACAAAGTGCCAGTATTACAAAATTTACGACTCAAACATATACTGGGGGTTTATGTCAATAGGCTCAGAGTTTAATCACTCCAAAATTATATTTTAAATAGTTTTATTTTCCATTTTTATCTTATTTTTGGGTGCTTTAATGATGTTCAATAAGCTGAAAGAATTTAAGTAGGTCATAAGAACTTCACTGTGTTGTTTGCACAGTGGCTTATGATAACAAAGAGAATATATTTTTAAGTTTGAATGACATATATAGTCACTGAGGTACTGATCTATTTTAATAGATATTTGAATTTCTTTTTTTTTTAAGATTTTATTTATTTATTTGAGAGAGAGAGAGAGAGATCACAAGTAGGCAGAGAGGCAGGCAGAGAGAGGGGGAAGCAGGCTCCCTGCCGAGCAGAGACCCCGATGCGGGGCTTGATCCCAGGACCCTGAGATCATGACCTGAGCCAAAGGCAGAGGCTTTAACCCACTGAGTCACCCAGGCGCCTCGATATTTGAATTTCCACTAAGATTTCAAGAAATACTCTAATAAAAGAGTGAAAACTTAAATTAGCTGAATAATGTATTTTTGCCACTACCTTAAAATGAACATTAACAATAAAACAGTGAGTTATTGGGGTTTGATAGTGATACATTTTTTAAACAAACATACAAACAAAAGTGAATCATTCCATTTCTTCCAAGATTTTGCATCAATTTTTAATGAAATGTATATGAGATTCTAGAGAAACCTTTATCACATCCTAATTTCTCAAATAGTTATATGAGTAATTTTTATGCTATGCTACTTCCTAACTGAAAGAAAAAAAAATAAACTGTTTTTTATATAAATCACGTCATTCACCATTCCTTATTTCAAATAACACATTTGATCCAGTGATCTTGTGGTTTTCAAATATGAGATTTACAGTAGGCACATGTTATCACTTTACAATTAAAAAGTACTTATTTGAGAAAATAACACTTTAAACGGAATGCAATATTTGATTAAGAAATAATTCTGCTACTATATAGAGTTGATTACTAGTGGCTTAGATGCAGAGAGCTTTAATATTTTATAAGCATATGAAAATTTGAGGTACTGATTAAAATATTAAAGTTTTCAGTATTACAAAGTAAATGTAAGTTGGGTAAATATTAGAATGATAAAACATCTTCTGAATCAAGAACGGGTGATAAAGGCAAATAATTAGTTAAAAATGGACAAAAATGCATTTCAGGTACTATTTGAATGTGGATATAGAGAATCGAGACATGAAAAACATTACCTTTAACTCAAAGTTATGTTATTAAAATAATATAAATGTGTGCACTTGAATTTAATAGCCATATTAATGAGATTTATAATGTTAATAAAAATTAAAACATACATCTTATTGTAATTGTTCTTATCAGAGAAGAGAACTATGTAATATGATGGAGTTAATAGAATATAATATGAGGACAGAAAGCTGGAATTTTAACTCGACTTTGTATTTACTCCATATCCATACTGGAGATGACTGAAATGCTTAAGTGTTTAGTACATTTAGTTCATCCTTAGTCTCTTTCTATAGACTCAGATGAAGTATAATGCAAACGAAAGATGTCAGTTTTTTGTTTTTTTTTTTAAAGATTTTATTTATTTGACAGAGAGAAACATAGCGAGAGAGGGAACACAAGCAGAGGGAATGGTAGCTGGAGAAGCAGGCTTCCTGCTAAGCAAGGAGCCTGATACGGGGTTTGATCCCAGGACCCTGGGATCATGACCTGAGCCGAAGGCAGCCGCTTAGCGACTGAGCCACCCAGGCGCCCCGAAAGATGTCAGTTTTTATTGTCACAAGATATTCAAATCAAAAAGCATGGATTTTAAAATATCTTTCAAATTTAGATGTATAACCAAGATTATTGGCAAAAATTAATGTGGAGGGGCACCTGGGTGGCATAGTTGGTTAAGTGTCCAACTTTTGACTTCAGCTTGAGTCCTGATCTCAAGGTCCTGGGATCAAGCCCTGCATAGGGCTCTCTGCTTAGTGTGGAGTCTACTTAAGATTCACTATTCCTGTCCCTTTGCCTCTCCAGCTCCTGCTCAATTTCTCAATTAAATAAATAAATCGTTAGAAAATTAATGTGGAAAAAACTCATCTATTTCTGAGATGAACTGTGTCATCACTACTGATTGTATGATTAATGAGAAATGCTGTAACTTTACCTAACTGTCTTTTGGGGAAAATAGTACAGTATAGATATAACTTTTGCCTTAAATTTGAATGTTAAGTGCAGTTTTTTTTTTCCCATGCCATGCGGATTGTTTTTGATTGTCAAAAGATAATTTAGTTGGAAAGATTTATGAGTCTGAGATAGAAGTTTGCCTGGTTTGGAATAATTTGGAAACAACTGCCTCATACTTTAAAAAATTACATCATTCAGGAGGACCTGCCTGTAATGAACAATATATTTGAAACTTTGCATACAATGATCTAGAAACTTCAGGAGGGAAACACTTATTTCACTCTTCTGTGTGATATACTTCAATATTTATAGCAAACTCCAGTTATTGATGTTGCAAATTGGTTCTAAAAGTGTTTCTTCACTTTTTCAAATTGATGAAGCACTCAAGCGTCAGGTTCTTGAAAATTATTTGAAGGAAAACTCAGCTCTCATCCATTTTGTCTGCAGGATGAATTAAGGCAATGTTTCCTCTATGTTATGATTGAAAATCCTCTTTGTAGGCTTGTGCTATTATGACTTTGTGAAAAGCCCTCACAGAAGAGTTTTAGGAATTCCTTTGATTTAGTTTTCAAGGATAACTTATAGAAAAATACTTTGGAAAATTGTAATATATAGTATCTCTTTGCTTACTTCAAAAGAAGTGAGTAGATTATATGGATCATTATCTCTTTATTTCCATTTGTACAGTGATGGAGCTCATTCCTCCATTTCTAGCTATGAAGACAAAGTACTTTACAAAGCTTGAAATATGAATGCCTAGGGCCTCAATTGTGCTTAATTTTCCACATTATTGTATTGGCCAGCCAGTGGCAAGCAACCTGACACAGATAAGGATTAATATCAAATGAACAAAATAAACAAATAGTAAGACTTAAATTTATTAAAATTTGTAACATAAGCATTTCTTACCTTAGCTGGATTTTAATGGATATACATGATTTATTTGAAGATTTAAGTGGCAGCAGGGATATAACATAAAGAAAACACCACTTATTTAGTTTTTTACAGGGAAGACTCATATGAGCAATAAATTTTGTCTTCCATATTGAGAGGACACTCTAAGCAAATTTTGTCTAGATTTATATTCCATCTCTCCTTGGCTCAAGTCTTGATACTTGCCTTTTCTCTAATTATCCACTCTCTTTTCCTTAGTTTTTTATTTCTCTGCAGTTCCATTTCTCTTTAATTTCCTCTTCACCTAACATTTTCTATTATCCTTCACATTCATTCAATGGTCCTTTAAATTGCCATCTATTATATAAGCTTGTCAGGAAATTGAGAAGACATAATTTTTGCAATCTGAAAAAGCCTCTGGTCTTGCTGAGTTACATCTGAGATAAGTTTTCTCTTGCTTTGTGAGTGAATATAACTTGTCCCTCTTGTGAAATTACTTCTCTTAAAAAGAAGTTAATTTTACCTTTGTGCAAGCTAGAATTTTGAAAATGTATTATTTTCCTACCTATAGTGATATATTAGGATATATAAATAAAATAAAGACTATGAATAGAACGTATATGTTTGTGTGTATATATATATATGATAAATAGTTTATATGCACACTTTTGTGGGTATATAAACAAAGTGTTTATTTGCAACAACATAGGATCTCTTAGCACACAATATTCAAATACATAATTTAATATTCAGTATTAGTTCACTACCTCTGTATTGTGTTCTATTCAGAGAAATGAGAAATCTTTATGAGTAACTGATGAATAAGTGGAATTTCTCAAAAGAAATACATGGGTTATTTGTTGAGAATGGAAGTATAATTATATGTATAATGTATAAAGCACTGTAAAATATGTTGGTGCTTTGTTAAATGTGTACATTGAAATCAACTGAAGAACTGAAACAAAATGAACATCTTTCATCTTGATTAAATCTAATGCAGTATGAGTTGTCTCTAATTGATTGATTGCAGGTATCCTGTTTTACAAAACTTTATCATGATATTTCTTAGAAATATCATGAGCTCAAACATGAAACACCAAGATTCTGTTTTTACTCCCCACAGACTTGGGATCTCCTCTATAAAAGAAAACAGTTGTTACACGCCGTATGTAATATCACTGCTATTATGAACAAATGCAATATTAGATATGAAAAAAAAAACCTATAAGCTAGGGAAATACTACACAAATTACACTGTTACCTAAAGTTCAAAATGGATATTGTTATATATTTATATTTTTATTGTCAGCATGTGTGGAGGATCACGCTTGAATGAATGTTGTGGATATTTGGATGTTTTATCTACAGTAGACACAAATCCTTTAGCTGATACGGTATGGGCAGTGATCAACTCAGAGCTGACGGTGGCTCTAACCAGGTGGTATGATAGTTGTGTTCAGAAGCACTGAATATCGCATTTTTTTTAATATTCTTAAAATGAAATTGAAATTACATGTGAAAAGATATCCTTGCAAATAAATTGTCTCTAACATTATTATTACTTGAAGGCTGTATGTGCCTATAAAAGAAATTAGAATTCCACTAAGAAAACAGTGCCATATATTCTGTACCTGTCAACACCTTTAACTGCTGAGGTCGGCAAAAGCTAAGAAACTAACAACACCACTGTTGAAAACATCAGAAGTTATTTGAAGCTCTGTGCAAATCATCAGACTGAGTTTTCTTCTAACACATATTTGACCCTGCCTTATGAAATACCTCTCCTTTTCTGACTGTGGAGAATGTGCATTTTGGACCACTTCTCATGTACCCTGTGTGAGCTGAATAATCTGACATAAAGTCATATATATTTTGTCATGTAGAAACCTGTATTTGCCTCCCCCTAGTACATGGCATTTAGCTCCTGGCAGAGCATTAATGCCCCAAAGTTTGAACGTGAATGTGCTGGTTGGGTTAAGATATTATGGCCTGGTATCATACACATTTCACAAAGTGTAGACACTTTTATGGATTAGGGGACAGTAAATACATAAATAAAAACATAAATGAAATGTATTATATGGCTGATGTTACTTTTCAAATATATATACATATATTAGTTAATAGCTTTAAAATTTGATCTCTAGTCGGAATGCAAATACACATTGAAAGTACTAAAGAATACACTTTTTTTTTTAATAATACCAACACCACTTCCTTATAAAGCAAAATTTTCAACAAACACCTCCAACATTGAACATAGAAAAATAAAATAATGTGATTTTTTAAAAAAAAATTATTTATTTATTTGAGAGATAGAGCACAAGCAAGACAACATAAGCAGGGGGAGCAGCAGAAGGAGAGCGAGAAGCAGACTTCCCACTGAGCAGGGAGTCCAACGTGGGGCTCAATCTCAGGACCCTGAGATGGTGACCTGAACCAAAGGCAGAGGTTAACCCACTAAGCCACCCAGGGATCCCTAGAATAATGTGATTTTTGAAATACTGAAAACTTTTATACACTTGCAAGTAATATATGGATAAGGCCTCTCAGGAGCCTAGAAGAATCACTTTCATCATCTATATTTATTAAAACACTCAATAATTAAGACATTTTATTAAGTCACAAATATTTGATAAATAAAAAAGCCACCATTTTGCTTAATGGAATCTTCTTTACCTAATTTTTCCAACACAGTATCAACTTATGTATGAGTCCTTTGATGTACATAATCTTTTCATATCAAGGGTATTTATCACAAAATATATTAAAAACATATGTTTTCACAGTATGTTCTCAATAATGAAAAGTTTTAAAAAGTGTTTAGAAACATTAAATTCACTTTTATAGGTATAGTCCTGATAGTTTGTAGCTATCCGTTATTAAAAACCAAATATATGGCATGAACTTTCGGAAATAAATAAGAGATACCCTTTCTAATACTATTTTATAGTCTCTAAATTTGGTTAAATCATCTTTTGGTTTATTGAAAAGTGAGAAGATAGGAAGAACTCAATACACACGGAGAAACATCTAAAAATATAAATCTGGATATCTAGAATCTAGAGTAATATTTCCATATCTCTGTATCAATTATCTATTTTATTTTGCATTTAAACTTTGGCTCTGTTATTTTTGTGACCTGCAGCAGATTTTCAGGACTCTGAAGGTAGCAAAATGTTTAAATAGTAAAATCATCTTCATATTA